>NJRQ01000359.1:0-15804 GCA_003063805.1 Aphaenogaster ashmeadi | reverse complement strand
TGCCGTGCTGATTATTTCCCGCGGTTCTAGCGACAGTTCTCGTTAGTTCTAGCAGAGTTTTATGTTCTCCAATCATTTTTAAGCAGAGTTCCGGCGACCACATATTTTTAAATAATTTTTTTATCTTTGAAGCCAGCACGACACTTGCAGACAAAGTGATGGGTGTAATATTAAAAGTGTATGAAAAATTGGTAATTGTTGGAATTTTGTTTTCAAATTACACACAATGGTGGAACTCGAGTAAAACTAACGGGAACTGTTGCCAAAAGTGTTAATATTTATAACGTTTTCTTGTACCTTAGAGGGGAGCGATGTCATGCTAGATATTCGCGAAGTTAGCACATTTTTTCATTTTTGGTATTTTGCTATAAAAATGCGGAACTTTTTTTATTTTTATAAGGAACTGTAGAACTGTGAAAAGTGCTACTGGAACTAAAAAAAAAATTTTTTTTAATGTCGTGCTAACTTCACAGATCCCTCGCTTTCTTTTAGGGTTTCCTTCGACTCACCGCGTTAATTATATAAATTTCTTTGTCAGGAAATGAGACGATATAATCTCGACAAATCCAGAATACGGCAAAACAATGCGGCAATTCACGTAGGATCAATTACGTATTAATCTCGTGAATCGACATCGTTTCCAGCATCTGACATTGAGGTCACAGAAACTCCAGGATAGCGCATGGAAGAGAAGTAACTCAGTCGCGTCCGACTTGTGTGTCAATGCCAATAAGAGTTCGCAAGAGAGAGTCACCAACGAGACGACGAAAATGTTACATGTGAAACATTACTTACCGATTTAAGGGCGAGGATAATCCCGTTCGCCACTGGTTTAACGTACGCTACTTACTCCCTCATGCCCAATTTCGTCACCTTTAGATAAGTTCTCGATAACTTTGTCCAAAAGATATCTCTCAGAATTGGTTTTTTTTTCACCTCTGAATACGGTAATTTATAGTAAAATTCTAATACCTTTTGTGTCGAAACTTAGTAGTGTGAAGAATAGTTATTCGTTAGATATAACTATTCCGTAATAACCAGAGGTTTCAGTAAAAAAAACGAATTTTTAGTGATCTGACGGATATCTTTATTTGGAAGATAGCTATTGGGAGGTGTAAAGAAACCGGGCATTAATCCCTTACTTACACTGTTAATTTCTTTGGGTCATTTTTAACTATTCTATAGGTCGCCACTGCTCCTACCCAATATGTCGTCACTTTAACTAAAACATTGGTTAACATTTAACCATGTGTGTGTCAAAATGACCACATTTGTCGTTAATTTAAAACAAGGTGTCGAAATTAACAACATATTGTGTGAGTAGGAGCAGTGGCGACCTATAGAATAGTTAAAAATGACCCAAAGGAATTAACAGTGTACTCCCTACTTTGAGTACTTTCTCCCTTATACTAACAGAATTCTCATTGACATTGATACCAGGACTGGACCAGGTTCTTCCGCGCGCCACACCGGCATGCGATTTCTCCGTCAGCCCGCGTTGCATCTGTCGTTACCCCTGAACTCACCGCAGAGTTCGACGTATGAGAGCAGGGTCACTTCGGAGCGTGACCGTTCGTACTTTCTGCCGCGGCCACGGTACCCGGTGACAGTCCGCTCCGGCAGGCCGCTGACGGTCGCGAGCGACGGGTCGGGCAACGAGCAAGGGTTGGCGGATAGCTGTCTATCGTTGCGCGTGTTGCGAAGCGAGCACGAGGAAGCAAAGCTCTCGTCCGGCGAAACCGGCAGCTCCGGCGAGCTGTGCGACTGCAGCAGCGTCGCCGGTTTCCACGTGCGCCCCTTGTCGCGAGGTTCCTCCGGAGTTGGTCCCGTGGCTGATAGCGAGTTGCGTTCTGGTGCGGTTGCGGTTGCAGTGCGATGCGATGCGGTGCGTGGGGAGGGTGCGAAATGCGTAGGCATATAGATCCAGGTGTGATAGCGTTATCAGAAGAGTGGCGGCGGGGTACGGTGCAGCATTCGGAATGAATTTGGTGTAGTGAGGGGGAAGGGAGAGAAAAGAAAACAAAAGAGAGAAAGAGCCGATTAAAAAACCCATTTGCTAAAGAAACGGAAGGGACGAATCTTTGGACCGCTGCTCTCGAGTCTCGCGCACGATTAAAAAATCGAGCGTTATCGATGATCACCAATGGTGTAAAGAACGATGGCACTTCGCGATGAACTTCGCGACACACTTTGTTTTAGTGTTTCTCTCGTGTGCGTGTTATGGAGATTGTGAATAGTTCCGAAATTATGTAATAAAGAAAAAAACAATCTCGGTAACACACGCGATAAGAATCGTCAGCGTAAAAAACTCAAGTTCCGTTATAATTGTTATATATATATAATTATTAGACATATACGATATAAATAAATATTGTATTATATGAAATATATAAATCGTACGTATACAGAAGATAATTTGATAATCTCGCGTTGTTAAATGAACGATAAACTTTGACGCTCGGAAAGACTTGCAAATATTACATATTAATCGCTTCGGCGTTTAAAGATTCGTCGAGGAAGAAATAAAGTAAATTAAGGATAGAGATAGAGTATACCTTCGACCCCTTGCATAGTTTAGCGAGTATGTCGGATTCACGAGTACGCACACCATACAACAACCGTGGCACACGATAGCCATGCAACCAGTAAGCCAACCAAACCACACGACTTTTACATATATAGACAGCCTATGTATGTCGTACACTGACGTTTGTTAGGATGCCGAAGCTCAAACGGCGTTAGTATAATTATACGATCATGATAACGCAGTGAAAAGATACAATGTTTGGCCCGAGTCTCTTTTTTTCCTTTTGACTGTCGTTATGAATATATACATGAATGGGGAGGAAGAACGAGGTGAAGATGCAACATGCTTCGCGAGCTGCCAATTCGAAGATAACAAGTTCGGTGCGAATGATGAAAGTGGCGACGATGAAAGATGAAAATGACGATGACAATGAACCGACATGAAATGAAATGCGAATACAAAAAAGATTGTAAATAATCGATAGGCATCGACCAGTATTATTGTCGTTTGAGAAATTCGATGATGTGAAGTTCGATGACACTTTGGACGCAATGAATGACTCCTGTATGCGATGAACGATGTGGCGAATGCTTCTTGGAGCTCCAAGAAGCTCCTCGATGTTGATGATGAAAAGGCTTGCGAGTTCTGTGGGGATGATCTCGGGATCAAGGATTCGGGTGGGCAGCTGAATGGACCACACACTACGGTATGTGCGCGTGTGGCCCGGACAGTCGCCGATACTTGATTAGTTGGCTTCCACGCGCACAACTATCGCTGAGCAAAGAGTTATTTCAACTGGAATCATCGCCTCCTACCCTGGCATTGGCAAAATACACATCTCTCTCGGCTGTACTACATGAAACAAGACACATTAGACTTTTCCGGATAGATCGCCCTACCCGGATAGATCAACCAGACCGTGTTCCGTATCCGGTGTACTAGAGATCCAGCCATTAAAAAAAAGAAAAAAAAAAGAAAAGAAAAGATGTACCAATCCTTTCTCTCGTCTATACGTGCGATTTGTAGAACTGATTAAAGTAAAAAATAACAAAATCAACAAATGCGGATCACAAGTCGCAACATATCATGAAAAATTAACTCGAACAAAATATACAAGATTAATTTACCGGGGAAGGGATGAGACTACACTAAAGACTGTAGCTACGGGGTATAAGGTGTAGGATATGAGAGTCGGCAGTTACTTTAATCAGCACTTCGTAGTACCGACGATGTGCATAAGCGCATTCCGGGTACTAATATGTACATATCGGTCCAACAACTATGCACATTCTAATTGCAACGAAAATAAAGATTCGCAGAATTGTCTGCTTTACGTGGGAATCAGAGTTGCGCTACGTTTGACACTAAGATCTCATCGCAGCGTAGCTGCGTAATATCGGTCGATGGAATTATTTCATTGCAACATGTGCATAAGAGTTTCTACGGGTGCAAAAAAAGACACATTTCGTATTCAAACAAAGAAAAGAAAATATACGTAGACAGGATGGATCTACTTGATTACGGCAAAAATAAGAAGGATACGTAAAGTATCGTCCGAAAGTTTACGTGTACGTTATATCTTGAAGAGCTATTCTGTAAAAAATTGGTGGACGGTAAAAACATACCTTCTTTGTTGACCGCGTCCAAGCTCTGATACTGCAGCTTGTCCGCAGCTACAAAAAGAGGAACAGTAGAACACAGAAGGGAGCATTGTGGCGACATTCCACCGTCAACTCAATTGCCAGTAATTGGCCCCTAAAAGCTCTACGGAATATCCCGATGCCTTTAACGTTAACATAATACACATAATATATATTAAACGTCATTATGCGTTTGCGCGCGCTTCTACAAAGTGGCATATTCTTTGAAGAGAAGACAAAAACATCCTTGTACCACCCTATCATTATTGCAACGTGTCCCATTCATTTACATGCGACATTTCGTAAAAATGATATAAATTCACGGTGTGTTCGAATCTCTGCTCTTACTTATTGTTAGATAACAAAAAATATCGGATCTGCAAGTTTAATTGTGACTTCACTTCGGAGTTTAAAGATAAAGTCATTAATATTCTTTAGAACGTTCTAAATATCATAAATATTTCTCTAATTTCGTACTGTAGAAATTGGTAATCCATCGAACTATCGACTCGTTAAATTAAAATATCGAATATTAAACACGGTTTAAATTTCGATATATTTTTCGTTAATCACTACTTATACAAAGGAAATAGGATTTATCGTGATAACGTATAATTTCGTGGTGCGAAACTATTACATAATTTAGGAAGGAGGATATATATATATATATATACACGACATTCATATATAACATACTATAAATATCGATAATTATGATGCCATTGAAGTGGTATATAAATATGTAAAGAAGACCAATAACAAATAATCAATAATTATTATCATGCACAAACCATTAACGTGTTAAGGATACCGTACACGTCTTACATATACATTCTGTATACTCGTGTGTACGTACGCATGTGCACGCACATATACAGCAAGTATAGATCAGTTTGTTAATATTACATCTCGATGAAATATCGCTCGTTTATCGGCGACATCCTTCACACTTACTTCATCATAAATCTGCTCACCGATATGGACAACTTGCACATCAAAGCGCACTTACCTTTCTCGGGCTTCTCTTGCCGCTGATGATCGTAGCTTCGCGCGCGCGGTTCTACGATGGTCCCTGTCTCCCTGCTTCGCCGTTGTCGTTGACTCGCCGCTAATTGACTGCTAAGTCTAGCAGCTTCGTGTCCGGCCACAGTCCTAGCACTGCACGTATCGCAAATTGAAACTTTTATTCTTCACATATTACTTTATCAAGATGACAAATGTTTGCACAAAAAAGTGCTCAATGCAAATTGTATATAAGCGAGTAGCATACCTGATGGGAATCGGTGCCGAGCTCTGTAAGAATCCACTATCGTATGGTTCGTCCATCATATTCGGATCTAGATCCATCATGTCGATTCCACGACTGGTAGTTGGACTATCTAGCATAGAATCCACAGTGTCCGTTTCCATTAATGGCAGAGGCGTATCCTAAGAGTAAATTTTTATCTTGTGTAACTATTTAAATAGTTGAAAATAAAATATACATTTAACATTCGTCAAAAATTGAACTATACAATTAATAAACAAACTGTACTCACAGTTTGCACCGTGGGATTTATCAGATCGTCCTCGATAATACCCAATTCCGCATCTTCCTCCTCTATCCGGGTGCTACATTGTGAACTAGTATCCTGACCAGAACCACCGCTCTCTCCCTTAAAAGAAGACCGGCAAAAATTGATTTATTTGTACTGTTAGCGTATTATACGAATAATTCAAAGTCTTACCACATTATGACTGCTCTCATTGCGCGAATGCGGTCTGAATCCAGGACCAGGCGGCAGATTCTTCTGCACGCAACAGTTAACGCCAGGACTAAAGTGCAATTCAACGTGAAAACGCTCCTCGCTGCTTGGATCCTTGGTCGGGTCCTCGTACAACATAACGACAATTTGCGACATGTAGTTCAACTCGGAGACCATACTGACGTATTCCATCGCGCGTCGCCACTGTTCGTCTTTCACCACCTGCGGATCGATAAATAAGAAATTAGAAAACAAGACAGAAGATTATATTTCTTCTCTTATTATAATGTGGAAACTTACATCAAGTAAACCACCATATCGTAACACTGTTAGCAAGGAATGTACATGACTCTCGCTTGTGAAGTACAGCCTTGTACGTACGTGACGCCCCGGACTCGAGACACCATGAGAATACCTATGGATCGTAAATTATTGTATAGTTAAGAAATCGCAAATCATTAGAGAAGAAAGCCCTTTATAAGTAGGACTCAATTGTTATACCTAGGATTAAGCCTATTAACAGTTTCCTCAGATTCCTCGATATTTCGTTGTAAATCAGCTCGTATTTTCTTCAACAAAGGCGTACATATACCTTGACCGATAGTCAGTTTCTCTTGTACCGTCAAACCATATTCCTGCGTAAATTAATACATAATTTACACACAGAAAAAATAAAATGTTGATAGAATTATTACTGGCAACGAAAAAAAATTATACCTGAGGGATTACTATATCCGCTAAAGATTTGGCATACGTGTACAATTCTTCCGCATGTTCGAATTGCAGTGTATGATTATTGTGCTGCAGATCGTATTTTATGCAATCGTAAATATCGGGGATTTTAGATATGTCAAAACGTTTGTTTTTCGTGCAAAAGTCTTTTTCTATCTTTCCCCAGCGACGTCCCATCAATTCCCACGTTTCACCGTGATAAAGTATCGTATCCTTCGTCTTCGGATCTTCCTTCTTGATTCGCACGATGTCCAGGAGCTTCTGGATGAGTGTGTGAACGTGCTGGCAGCATCGAACCGGGTTCTTGACAAAGTCTAAAGCGGCGTTGATGCTCAGCGCGTTTCCTGGATTGATCTGTTCTCGATCCTCACGAGTAAATTCTCTGTCCTGTTGTAGCAGCTCGTGCAAGCGCGTTTTTACCCTGTAATTATAAATATCGTGTAATTATAAATTTCGCGCGAGGCGAAAGTTACAACTCAGGCGTTCAGTAAAGATCCTCTACTCACATATTCTGATATTTGCTACTATCACAGTCGTTGTCCAGAAGGCCATTGGTGTTCGCGCTCTTCACCATTTGCACCAAGATAGGCGTTAGCTCTCCCTCCAATGCAAGCAATCCTTTCGCAAAAGCCGCCGCAGTCATTTGAACGCGTCCCTCGTCGCTAGCATAGATCTTCAAGTCGTGGCGAAACGTGGAATGCAGGCGTAACAAACCCAATCCTTGCGCACCTGCGTATTCACCTATGTTTACACAAGGAGGAACAATATCAACATAACGACAAGATTCCTTACGAAGCAGTTATCATAATCATACAACGACAACGGAACAATTTAGAGATTACTCCAAAAATAGTTGTCGAGATGACCTATGCTCTAGTATCGAGATCATCGTGATATAAAGTATATTAATTATTAAGGATTAATTATATTAACGTTGTATATAGTATCACAACGCGGAAGGTACTGCAAGAAGTTTTTCATGTCTCTAAATGTTTTAGAGTTACCTTACAACTCCTCTGTTGGTATTTTAATGAAAAATTACATTTTGAAGAAAACATATATTGTACAAAGAGTACGTGCATAACACCTCGTATATAAAAAAAATAACACTTAACGTGTTATAGTGCCGTTAAAACAAAATTAATAGAAACATACATTAGCATAGAAAAAGCGTGTGGCGAGAGATGAGTGTGGTGTACGCTAAAACCATGCTGTTCCCAAATTGCCGACAACAGCTTGATCTCCACTGAGTCGAATGGCAACTCGAAAACTCGTTCAAATAAAAAGATACAAAGTGTGCAAGTGTACTCTTACTGCGCTGTCGACTGTATAACATCGCTATTTCTAAGGACAGCAATACAATCTACAGAGAACTATGGAATAAGCGTGGATCGTAAATAAAAGGTTACCGTGATTTGGTAACATCTCTGACTCTTCCTCTGAAATAACATTTGAGAATTATCCTATATGTGACTCTCGAGAGCGTAATATTACTATATCTCACTATTAACTACCAGTTAAGATATGATTGCCAATATGGTTGTTAGTGCCACAGTGGTTGCTACAGTGGCAATTACTCTCGCATAAATTCGATATTAATTGTTCTTAAGCTATTACATCTATCTCTTATGATACAAGATATAAATCATGTTCAGAATACAATCCAATCTCAATAAGCCAATTTTTAAGCTGTCCAATAGCTTCGCAACTTGTACAATATAGCATTTTCAAGATACAACAGATAATAATTGATACCGAAAACCTCTTTCTCTCCCTATATATATATATATAGAAGTTTTCAGATTACATAGTTCATATCACTGATAAACCCGCACCAGGTTTACCTAATAGAGGGAAATTCTTATAGAAACGATCTCCGATACTGTGTAGAAACTTAAAAGCGAGCATGGCAAGCATATGAACATAAGATACGAACCACTAAGGTGTCTACCTTGACCACCAGGGTACATGCAGCGGAATATGCGTCCCAATTCTTCCGCCTGAATACGTCCAGCTGGCGTCAGTTCTCCGCCCCATTTCAATATCAAAACGAGAGACGGTTCCCCTAATCGATCTAAAAGAGAAAAAGTAAAGAGGTACACGCATTTCTACATATACACAATTTTAAAATATATCTTATATCTTAAATATATTTTATATGTATATAAATATATTATATATAAATATATTATACATATGTATATAAATATATTATATATTATACATATGTATATAATATACATATAAATATATGCATTAAATATCCATAAAAATATATATATCGTTATGTATATTATATAAAATAGTGAAGTAAACGAAGCATACTAAGATCGCTACCGTCGTCGGAAGAACTTCCCCGCGGCCGCCCACGCGGTTGATACTTCAATTGGACTTTGCGATTTATGCCAGAGAAATGTCCATACCTAGAGTATAGAATCAATAATTTTATTACAAATTTATTGCAACTGCATAATATTAATAATAATCGTGTATGTGCGATTAATTTAATTCTTTAAAATACTACACTATTTTGGTTATTGCTACACACATTTCTAAGACACTCTTGAGTTGCTCCAATTTCCCTTGTTTTTCTTCCAACTCGGGTCCCGCCGCACGATGCTGTATTTCCGCTAGTAGACTACGCGCTGTATCGAGAATCTCTTGCAGCTGTTTAGGACGCTTTAATTTTACATGACCGTGCTTGTAACCATCGTACTTTGCAAATATCTCAAAAAATCTGTAATTATATATATTTTAATTTGTAATGTTCTTGGATAAGAGAAAATATACAAGTTCCTGTTTACTCACTTTGGATGACGCACTTCTACTTTCATCTTCTGTTTTGGGGTTCTATCACCATGTCTAATAACTGCTACGACACAGCGCAATTCCATCCTAGATAAATATCGAAATAGGTTAGTAATGGTAAAAAAACATGTTTCAATATTAAGAACATAATTGCTTAGTTTAATTGCACTTGCGGTTGGACTTACATTTTGCCGAATGTAGTTGGCACAATAGGAGGATCATCCAATTGAAAGGGAACGCTCCACGGAATATGCAACGTGGGAGCCAGTTCCCTAAGTATCATATTCCCCAAAATCTTGGCACAGTCATCGTAATACTTGTTCGAATTCTTTACAAAACTAAATCCATTCACGTCGCATACAAACGACTGGCCGTTTGCTCTGTAATCAAAACCATGCTCGCTGTATTAATTGTATTCACCTTTAAGCCACTTATGTAAGTCGCGACACATCCACGTCTGTGTCAATATCTGTTTTCCAACTGGTCTCGGTTCATGACATTGCAAGAGAAATCAAAGCTATTGAATGTGTAACGCGATATGCGCTCTAAAATAACATTGATAACCACGTCGGCAATTGTATTACGTCGGCATGTAGTGTACCACGTCTTACAATTAATAATGTTATACAGAGACATTCAAAATATATTTTACATAAGAAACGCATCTCTTTAACGGACATGAAACTTCATTATTCACAAAAGGGATTTTTGAAAAAGTAAATTTAACTTTTTATAATTATACTAGTTGCGTTACATATGAACATACAATCATATACCTTAGTAAGTCGAAGCCGCACACTGTTTGCTTGAAGGCCAAACATACTTTTCTACTAATGAGTTTCTCGGCATTGTTCAATATCACCGGGTAACGAATTTCCTTGCCCTCCGAATCTCTCTCGACTTTGCCGTCGAGAGCAGGACTCTTCCTCGCCTCGGCGTGAGCGTAATCAGGTCCCACGGTATAGACTTTAACGTCAGTGCCATCGGTAGGCATAAAATCTTCATAGATATAAGAACCACTTTTGCGAACGCGAGATTCTGGAGAATATACGCTACTACGACTACCTATCTATATAATAAACAAATATTATAAGTATTCGTTTTTAATTTTTTTTCATTTAAGAAAACAATGCTCGCTTCCTAAATCTTGTATAAGGAATCATATTGACTTCAGAAAAGACAGTATATATATATACCTTTCTAAATAATCTCTGACTTCCTCCGCCAGCAGAAGTAGGATAGTAAATATAGATATTATGATCTTCGGCAGATACTGGTTTTTCCACGAATGGTTTGTTGAAAGTAATACCGTTCACCTCCACGTGATCCTCAGACTCCACCAATTCGTGCTCTGAAAAATGCAGTCTATATTTTCTATATGTAAAGATTAAACATGTGACACATGAATGTCCTAAACTCATTTGAGTATGTCATAGCTGTTTTCAAAACTAGATCGCGGAGGATTCCTTACTTACGACGCATTTACGAACAATGCAAATAAACTTTGCAACTTACGTTTCGGGTCTGGCGAATCTCTGTCGAGAACGGCATACCGTGGAATTTCGATACCTTCGCTCTCCAGTATGGCATAAACTCTTCTTCGGTCCTACGGCAATTTGTATATTTTAATACGTAAAGGTATATGTATTAATCTTAATGTGTATAAACTTGTATACCTGGATATCATACTGCATCGGGAGATGATTAATAATAAACGGTTTACGTAAACTCGCATAATTTATAGCTTTATCAAGAGGGAAACCTTTACTATGGAAACTTATCAAGCAGTCGACCACAGGCCAATTTTCTACAGGTTCCTATAAACGAGCAGATGCAAAAAAATATAAATTTTGTAAAATAGAAATATAAGAAAACGTTATAGAACTATATTTCTATATAGAACTATATAGAAATATAGTTCTATAGAACTATATAGAAATATAGTTCCATATAGAACTATATAGAAATATTGTTCTATAGAAATACAGTTCCATAGCGTAAATATATATTACTTTTAATATCACTTCTTCTGGAAAGACAAGAATTTTTATATACTCGAATTCCTCGAGTCTTGTCAAAATCTCTTTCATCGGTTTACTCTGCGATTTCTTTGCCATTGCGCATATCCCAACCAGTACTTGCTTTCCCTCTCCTTCCACATCACTCCCGCCCATATAAGCATCATCTTGGGTGCCTTCTGATAATTCGGGCTAGAAGGTAAAATATAAATAAGTGACAACTACTCAAAAGAATATATCGTGCACGCAATAATACTCGCAATACTAATAAATAGAAAATAATTAATAAACACTTCAATAAGTAATAAAACTTATATACATATAATATAAAATTAAATTCACTACCACACATATTTTTTTCTTTTGAAAAATCAGTGATAGATCAAGTGGAAGAACGTCACAGCGTGATTTTTATACAATATACAATATACTTTCTAAAAATGAACGTGACTTCTAAACTCCGCTATATAACAAGCAATGATGAAGATCGTGTGTGTGTAAAATCTTCAAGCTAAATAGTGCTCACCCAGTATGCCTTTAGGCAGGATAGAAATCTAGGCTTGTCGTCAGCAGGACAATTTTCATCGCGAACTCTTGTAAGATTACTCATTATACTCTTTAGTATGATCTTTTGATAAGTAAGTTATACGTCGATCGCATATGTTATTGCCTACATAGAAAGGTAATACATATCAAGCGACGAAGCGTGAAATATGTAAATTTGAAAATGAAAAATCACGCTATCTTTAAATTCGTGATTCAGCAAGTTTCCATTCACCTACACGTTTATATTTCCACCTACTTCTGATTATTCCGTTTTATCATTACACTATTTGCACTACAATCCAGAATCAATGAGAAATACAATACCAGTCATGCAGCAACAAGCAAACCGAAGCACGAACGTTTGTTAATCACTGCAATGAAAGAATTAGAAAAGATTTTGAGAGTAAAGTAGTAAATGAAAGAAGAAAAAGATTATAGCAAGCTGAAGAAATGTAATGGAATCTATCTCTTCATTTCCTATTATTTATAACAATTCAAATAAATAAAAAAATAATTGCGATAACAAATTTTTAAACGTGATTAGAGATATCTGATAAGTTATCACAGAAAAACTACAATATTTGCTACATTCGGTTGAAAAATATAGATCTTTATTATTATAAATGATCCTATAAATATTTCTTGTTTCTTTTTGATTGTTATAACTGATTGTCATTCCTATAATAATTATGAAATGTATGAATATATATATATATATATATATATATATATATATAATATATATATACAGCTTTCTTGATACGAGTATATAATGATAAACTGCTTATGTGAGGTTAATCCTAAAAACACGTTTCTATTAGCGTGTCAATACATATTTCATTAATCATACACATACACACACGTTCTTTTACCTTGGTAACAAAAATCATTGTTATATATCTTCAAGAATTAAGAACTCCATAAATTCTGATGATCTTCTGTTCTGATAAGCAACAATTTAATTGATGGTGTTCCAATATCAATCACTCAAAGTATAATTAGAGTTAACATATCACAATAGAAAGATAAAGAATTATCAGTTCTAGTCTCAAATATCACTTGGACATTATCACTATAACTTAGAATTCAGATATACTCTTGACAGCACGTTCATGCACCTTCAAAACACTGAGAATATAATATAGCGTTAAATTCTAGTCAAGTAATTTAGATTCTAATAATATGCGCACTATTTGCCTATTAAATTGTATTTATACACTGTTAAAATAACGAGCAGCGAATGCCTTCTGAATAAAACTAGAACTCGCAGGCAGTTGCCATAATGTTATCAAGCACAGTTAGAAGCAATTTATAATTCAGTCAATATTAGCACTGCTGTAATTGGCTGATGGTGAATGTTAATGGGACAAACGGGATGATAAAATATCTGCATTGCACATGCATCGATAGAAAATTTAACACCAACTGTTGTATCGTGTGCGTACCATTCGTGCTTGAATAACGTGTCTTATAATGAGATAAATCCCTGTCTGGCCAAACATCATGGAAAACACAGAATTTATCCTACTCTTCTATACTGACTGCATTCACTCCACTACATAGAAACATTTACTAATATATATCGCAAATACTCGTACCGATTGGTTTGATTCTTTAAAAGCTGATATTACATAATAAGGGTATATCTTTTGACTATCTAGGTACTAGCAATTAACTGACCAAGTGTTTCAACATTTACTTAGCAACTGTTTGCATAATATATCAACTGTTTACGTAACCGTTTGCACATCTCCATCATTGCAAAGGGCAAGTATATTGCAAATAAGGGGATAAAATGTGTATTTTTAAATATGTGTAAAAAAATATCTATATATATATATATCAAACTAATATATATATATATACACATTTCTAATATATATATATATAGATTTCTAACCTCTGACTGAACATACACTATCTTTTTTGAAAGTTGCTTTACACGTGGATATTTATTGCTTTTATAACATAAACACAAGATAAAAAGATAGAAGTGATACAAAGTTGCTGTTTTACTATTATCAGATCAATCTGTTTCTTAGATAACAATCAATTGTCACAGACACAGCTCTGTTCGCGTCACGTCACTTCTCTATTTCTGTGATACCTCATCAGATGCAGATCATACAATTAACAACTAGATCCAGAAAATCATTCGCATATTTTTTATATGTATAATAAAAAAAAATTAAACAAAAGAAAGACACTGATTTTATATTTATAAAAACTTGATATACGCATAGACTGTGCTATAGAAACTTTACGCTCTGGAAATGTGCTTTAGGAAACTGAAGAATAGATTTTAAACTGTGCCCCGTGCAATATCATAGATGCTCGCATCGTGTATCTCAATATCAGTGAAATAATAATTCCAAACTTACTCTCTTCGATGAACGATAGATTGCGGGAATAACAGACGGCTGCACAGTATTTATGTCCCCTATGTAGAACATCGGTCTGCTTGCATTCCTGAGGCCCTGCGAACAAAATCTCGTTAGACGCCAGTGTCGAAAGCACGAGGTCTCATCTTCGGACGGCTATAAACAGAGAATTTACTTGGTAACCATGTTCCAGTTCAGTGTAAGACATGTCAGATCCGGTCTCATTGATAAAACAAACACCTGTTTCACGTGCTTATGACAGACAACGTCCGGCACACTGAAACTGTTACCTCATATTAATCTTGCATTAATTAGACATCATTCGGCTAAAGTCATACGTAAACAAGCAGCGAGAGACATGCTACTTGAGAGACGTGCAAGCTAAGCAAAACTGTTTTGCTCCTTCAACCTTACGGGCTCTTCCCCCTCACGCGAATTCCTGGCAGGTGTTTTCTCTTTTCCAGTGGCAATTATTACAACGGCATTTACAGGAGCGTCCCTCCTTCGGGTGTCCCTTGACGCCACGATGTGCGTCACTCGATGCGCCGTTCTCCCAGCGGGCTGCAAGATCAAATGTTTGCGGTGAGCCGGGGACGTGTAACGTTTGCACACGCGTCGAGATAACCGCGTTTGTAACCATTTGTAACGCGCGAGTAATCGCAAATAGCGGCGGCGTGTGTTTAATCCGGCAACGTGCGCTACGCACGAAGCGGAGTCGGCCGTGTGCGCGCCATGCGAAACGATGCGAAACGGCCGCGAATTCGCCGACGGATTTACGCGGGGACGGCACGCGATTCGGCCGGTACTTACCGTTCGCTGTGAAAACGCGAACCGCAACGACGACGTTCGCACGTGACTCGCAACGTGACACCAAATGCGACCGTGACTCCTCGGCCGAGTTTGAACTCGCGTGTCTGTTGACGTCGTACAGTCGGCTTGCGGCATGTGCCTCGCGAAATCGAAATATCGAATCTCGACAGCGGTGTTCCCCAGAAAGCGGGATCCCCCGGCGCATGCGCCGCGCCATCTCCGCCCGAGAGCCGAGGCTCCTCGTTTTCTGTGCAGTGGAACTTTTTGTACCATTTCCCTTCTTCTTCTCTCCTTCTCTCGTCCAATTATATATCTATTTAATCTTTAATGCAAAAAGCGTTAACACAATGTAGCTGCAAGGAACAGATCTAAAATATTACATAGAGATTTTATATCATATTGGACCTTTTGTATTTTTTATCTTTCTTCTTCTTTTCTTCGCACTGCTCAATTATTTATTTATTGCATTTTTAATACAGAAAGTATAATATAATGCAGCTACAAGGAATAGATCTAAAATATTACTAGATTTTATATAATTGGACCTTTTGTACTTTTTATCTTTCTTTTCTTCCCAGTGCTGAATTATTTATTTAT
>NJRQ01000358.1:196962-208966 GCA_003063805.1 Aphaenogaster ashmeadi | reverse complement strand
GAAACCGGTTGTCGAGGAAAGAGAAGACGATGTAAAAGAAATCACTGAAGAAGTTACGTTAAAGAAAAAACTAAGGAAAAAGCTCGTTACTGAAGAACCTGCTGCAGAAATCACTGTAAAGAAACCCGTTCCAAAGGAGGAAGAACAAGTACCAGAAGAAATTTCTGAAAAGGTGGTACTGAAGAAACCGAAAGAAGAATCTCTCAAGGAAGAAGTCGCCGACGAAGTGACGATTAAGAAACCGGTTGTCGAGGAAAGAGAAAAGGATGTAAAAGACGTAACTGAAGAAATTACGTTAACGAAGAAACCAAAGAAAAAGCCCGTTACTGAAGAACCTGCTGCAGAAATCACTGTAAAGAAATCCGTTGCAAAAGAGGAAGAACAAGTGCCAGAAGAAATTTCTGAAAAAGTGGTACTGAAGAAACCTAAAGAAAAGTCTCTCAAGGAAGAAATCGCCGATGAAGTGACGATCAAGAAACCAGTTGTCGAGGAAAGAGAAAAGGATGTAAAAGACGTAACTGAAGAAATTACGTTAAAGAAGAAACCAAAGAAAAAGCCTGTTACCGAGGAATCTGCTGCCGAAATCACTATAAAGAAACACGTTCCAAAGAAGGAAGAACAATTTCCAGAAGAAATTTCTGAAAAAGTGATTCTAAAGAAACCGAAAAAAGAGTCTCTGAAGGAAGAAGTCGCCGACGAAGTAACGATTAAGAAACCAGTTGTCGAGGAAACAGAAGAGGATGTGAAAGAAGTCACGTTAAAGAAGAAACCCAAGAAAAAACCCGTCACGGAAGAAGCTGCTGCTGAAATTACTGTAAAGAAACCTGTTCTAAATGAGAAAGAAGAAATATCGGAAGAAGTCTCTAAGAAGGTGATACTAAAGAAATCGAAAAAAGAGGCTCCTAAAGAAGAAGTCGCAGATGAAATTACAATTAAGAAACCTCTTGTAGAAAAGAAGATGGAAGATGTCATCGAAGAAGTTACTTTGAAACCCAAGTCAAGAAAAAAGATGATCGAAATGGAAGAAGCATCGGAAGTGACTATTGCAAAACCTGTAGAAGATAAGAAAGTGGAAGAACACATTACAGAGGCATCTGCGGATATATTATTAAAGGAAAAAAAGCCAGCGCCAAAAATCGAAGATGTAATTACGGAGGAATTAACTATTCGGAAAATCGAAGTTGTAGAACAACCTGAGGAAGTAATTGAAGAATTTACTTTGAAACGCAAGCCACCGAAAAAAGTACCGAAACCAATTGAAGAAACTTATGAAGATGTTACTTTACGTAAATTACGACCAAAGAAAAAATCTAAATTGGATATCAAAGAAATTACTGAGGTGGAGAATGTAACATTTAGACCACGTTCTACAAAGACGAAGGAAGATGTAGAACAGGAATTTAAAATTTCATTAAATACATATGAAGAAGAAGATATTTCTATGTCCGGTAAAGTGCGCCTAAAACCAAAAAGACGACCACTTACATATTCTGAAGAGACTGGAGAAGAAACGATCAAAATCATTCAAGAAATCGAAGATGATTCCGGCCCAATTATCGAAGAGATTATCGATGAATCGGAAGAAGAAGGTAAAGAAGAATATAGCGTCGAAGAGCTCGACATCGATGAAATGAATATACCGCTGAGACGAAAGAAAAAGAAACAGAAAGCTCCATATAGTGTAGAAGAAATTGAAGAAGATGTTAAATTGCAATTAAAACGTGATAGAAAATACTCATACGAGGAAACTGATGCTGAATTTTTGGCGCTGAAGTTGAAGAGCAAGAGACGTGTTTCCACATTCGAAGAAGGTTCGAAGATGGCTACATACATTCATGCTTTATTAACATGTAAAATTAAGTTTTAATAGAATATGCTTTCATAATGCTTATGATAATGATTAATGTACTTTAATAATTATTTTAACCCTTTTGGCAATGAGTGTATATGTTCTATTCTCATGCTTTGCCTGTCCTTTCCTTTATCCAGTTGCTGCGTTTCTTTTCAGAGAGAAAAAAAATTTTTGCCTATTATCCTTAAGTCTTTCACTAATCCGCTGCGTATGAAAAGCATATCGGTAGTAGTCATTGCATTATATCTTTTAACACAAGCAATTTATTTACATAATTAATGTAAAAAGATCCATATTCAAAACAAAATGGTACACACTCTAATGTGAGCAAATAGAATCTGCTTATATAAATATTAAATACTGTATCCGCCTAAAAAGCTCTTCGCTATGTTATGATTGTATCATAATTATAAGCAACCGTATTAATAGTCGATATTTGTTTGATATTTATATATAATATTGCAGAAGAAGCTTCTCTCAGTATTACTAAAGAAGAGGAAATATCTGAAGAAGGTTCGCTTTAATAATATCTATTTGCGTATAATATAATTTAAAATATAATAAATTTTTTATTATATTCCATTTTGAATAACTTATTAATACCTTTCAGTCGACGAACTCGAATATGTTGTTCATGAAGGTGATACAATGTTTTCAATTTGTTCTTATATTGCCGAAACGGAAGAAGCTATTAATTTAGTAGAAGGAGAAAAAGTTTATATCATCGGTAAGATCTCTATTTCATAAAATGCTCCCATCACATTCATTATAATATACATTCAATATATAATTCATACATAAAACATCCCTGATTGATATTTATTTTCCGTAGATCATACCAATCAGGATTGGTGGTTTGTAAAAAAACACTTGACCGAAGAAAAGGGTTGGGTACCAGCGCAATATTTATTGGATGAGACGCATTACACTGTTTACTTGCAACGAAAATTGCATGAAAAGATTGATAAATTGCCAATCTTTGAGAGTAAGTATTTATCTATGAAATTGAAAAATCTGACAAAACAATCCAATATATGAAATTTATTAATCACACTGCTTTCATAGCATACGCTTGCAATTTAAAATTTGACGTAAAACATTGATATCATACGCGTTTATATTTTTTTTAGAACCGGCTCCTGGAGAAAAAGCCTCAGCGCCAAGATTTATTGAAAAATTGCAACCAATTCATACGTTAGATGGTTATACTATTCAATTCGAATGTCAAGTAGAAGGTACACCAAGACCACAAATAACTTGGTTCCGCCAGACCGCTATTATCAAACCGTCTACTGATTTTCAAATATATTACGACGAGGATAATGTTGCTACCTTGATAATCAAGGAAGTCTTTCCCGAAGATGCCGGTACTTTTACCTGCGTTGCCAAAAATGCTGCTGGATTTGCGTCCAGTACTACTGAGCTTATTGTTGAAGCTCCTTTGTCAGATCACGGATCGGATGTTACTGGTCTGTCGAGAAAAAGTCTTTCGAGGTACGCACTTCTTATTCTCTCGTACGAGTTACTTTGATCAGACTCGTCGATCACTTTTCAGTACACAGTTGGATAGGTTAAATATATGTACACTTCGATAATATAACAGTTTATTACTACGTTTACGCGAGGCGTTACTTCTGTAGTAACTTACACAAATTATCGTAACTTACGATAATTTGAGTAAGTTACTATAGAAGTAACACTCGCGTAAACATAGTATATGAAACAAGTGTTAATTACATAAAAACCTGTCAATTTTTATGATTATAACTTTGGCATTATTCTTTTGTATTGTTCTTAATCATTATTACTTATCATTATTATATTGTTTAGAGAATCATCTCTTGCGGATATATTGGAGGGTATACCACCTACATTTTCTCGAAAGCCAAAAGCGAAATATGTGAATGAAGATGACGACGTGATACTGGAATGTCGATTGGTCGCTGTACCGGAACCAGAGATAACATGGTACCATAAAGACGCTCCGGTAGTTAGCCAACAAAACATTACAATTGCAACCGAAAGCGACATGCACATGTACTGCAGTGTAGTAAAATTCACTAAAATTCAAAAGAGGCAGGAGGGAAGATACAAGATTATTGCTAAAAACAGAGAGGGCGAAGCCACTATCGATATTCCTATAAAGGTTAGTCGACAACACGAAGCTACATTTAAAAATTCATCTCTACACATTACATAGCATAATCAATACATTTTCTGGCGGAACAGGTGAAAACTGGAAAGAGCGAACCACCCGAAATTTTAGAACCGTTACAATCCCATGTAGTCAAAGAAGGTGAGACTGTTGTTTTATCGACTCAAATAGTCGGTAATCCATCACCGAAAATAATATGGTACAAAGACGGAAAGCCGATAAAGGGCTTGCAATTAAAGCAAGACGGACATGTTAATACATTAAATTTAATCCAACCTCAACTAACAGATAGTGGGGAATATTCAGTCACAGCTATCAATAATATGGGCAAAGCCGAGACTCGAGCTACATTGACCGTTGAGAGTAAGATCAATTAAATATCTCTTTAATCGCATTGCGATATCTTAACGCTTCGCTTTTGCTTTATTCTCGTTACGTTCGTTATGTTTTTTCATTGTGTTCATTTGCCTCTTTGAAAATCAATCGACAATTGACATCTGCTACAGGTAAACTAATCGATGTTAATGTAGATAAGATATAAACTAAAAGAAAATAAATTGCAATTTACTTTAATGTCTTCTCAGGCGACAAAATATGTCAGCTTGTTGTCAGATATATGTTTACAAAGCGCTTCTTTACTAATGTGCTTTCAGTTAACACCATATCACAAGTCAACATTAATTTTCAACATTGTGTAAACGACAAGCGTGTCTCATTTGTTAAGGGTATGATACGTATTTATTATTGCTATGCTGCCAATTGTCCAATGCAATTATAACTTTGCACGTAAAATAGAAAATTCTTGGTAGTAAACACTCTGTTATATTTATGAAATTCAGAAGTACCAAGTGGCGCTCCAGAACCTCCATTGTTCACCAAACGTTTTCAAGAGATAATCGTACCGGAAAAAAGTACTTTTAAGTTAGTTGCCAAAGTCACTGGAAATCCTGTTCCCGAAGTTACTTGGCTTAGAAACAACAAACCTCTTGATAAATCGGCCAATATCATAGAAAGTTATGACGGCGAAAATATCCTGCTCGAAATTAAAAACGCAGACTCCGAAGTAGACGCTGGAGATTATAAATGTGTCGCTAGTAATCCGGTTGGGAAAGCTTCTCATGGCGCAAAAGTCACGGTAGATGTTGCCAAAGTCTTTTTCACGAGGAACTTGCAAAATGAAATCATAGTCGATGAGTATAAGACTCTGGAATTGAGCTGCGAGACATCCCATACTGTTTCCACGGTGTGGTGGCATAATGATGAGGAAGTCAGTGGGATGGATCATCGCGAGGTAATCCAGGAAGGACGCCTACACAAGTTAATTATTAAGAAGAGTGGTCTTTCCGACGCAGGAACATACAAGTGTACCGTCAAGAATCAAATGACGTCTAGCAACGTTATCGTTAGGGCCACCAAGCCGGAATTTGTCAAGAAACTCCAGGACTTTGAGGTAAAAGAACGCGATGTGGCGATTCTAGAGGTTGAGATCACATCGCAAACGGCCGATGTTACATGGCGAAAAGATGGCGAATTATTAACACCAAGCAAGGGGAAACTAGAATTCGTGAAAGATGGTACCGTGAGAAAACTTTTCATCAGAAGCGCATCGGTTCACGACGAAGGCGAATATATGTGCGCTCTTCCGGATCAAGAGTGTACAGCGGAAGTTACGGTTGTCGAATTACCACCGGAGATTATTATCAGGATGCAAGATATAACTATAGCCAGAGGAGAGAAAGCGACTTTCGATATAGAGTTAACGAAAGGTGACGCTCTGGTACGCTGGTTTAAAGACGGACAAGAATTGCAATTTTCTGAGCACGTGCGATTGTCAATCGATGGCAAGAGGCAAAAATTGAAGATTTACGATACCGAAGTAGAAGATGCAGGAATTTATTCTTGTCAAGTTGGCGACCAAACTTCGTCAGCTAGATTGACAGTCGAGGAACCTGAAGTAGATTTTATCAAAAAATTGCCAGATGTTACTTTGGTATCTATCGACACTGATGCAATTTTTCTGATCGAATTATCGCGTGCCGATGTATCAGTAACATGGTTAAAGTAAGTTGAGTTTTATCGCAAACATAAAAATATCAAAAAATTTGAATTTCTTTGACAATTACGATTGTTAAAATTGAAATGAATATGCATATTTAATGGATTATATGGAATTTGTGCAGGAAAGGTGAGACGATCGATTGTGCACGATCGTCCAAGTACAATATTATCGACGAAGGAAGTGTCAAAAAGCTCATCGTTAAAAAATGCACGACCGAAGATATCGCTGAGTATACTGCTATCGTTGCTAATGTAAAGACATCATCAAGATTAAAAATCGAAGGTAAATTTTATATGACTGTGAATTATGACTTTTTTAAGAGTATATAGCTTAGAATTAAAATAGCTCTTCCGTGTATCTACATATGTATATGCAGTCTAGTATTCGGCACGTCTGGATTGTATTAATCTTATTGACGTTCGAATTTTTTAGTTGTTAAACTCTTGAATTTTATAAGTTCAGATATTGTTTTACAAGCGTCCATTGTTGCAGTTATCGAAACACCGCCTAGAATTGATCCTGATACGCTCAGAAAATACAAAACGATGAAAAGCGATGACATTGATATCATTGTGAAATTCACGGCTACGCCAGCTCCAATTGACGAGTGGACCGTCAACGGCCGTGTTCTTAGAAAATCCAAACGAATTATCCCATCCATCGACGAATGCTCAGCCGTCTTAACGATCAGGGATGTACAAGAAAAAGATTTTGGTGATTATAATCTAAAATTAACTAATCCTCACGGAGAGGACAGTATAGAAATCAACGTCATCGTTGTGCGTAAGTATCTACATGTTTATATTATTGCCTATTTATATATTACGTCTTTATACACGTATCGATATCGGAATAATTTTCGGGGAGAAACGTCGATTTCATTCGAAATAATAATAAAATCTATATACACATCACAGAAGTACCCGGAGCACCAGGAATTCCGGAACCCCTCGAAATAACCGACAACAGCATTACTCTTCACTGGAATAAACCGGATTCAGATGGACATTCCTCGATCATAGAATACATTTTAGAATATCGCGAAAAGACGGAAACTTTGTAAGTGATTTTAAGCAAAATTTGATAGACTTGTTAGAAAGAACAAAACGAAAACAATCAAGTCTAAACGTGTGTTTCCTTACAATCTGATCTGTAAGTAAGAAAATGATTTGATTTCAAGATGGAGCAGGATCACGGAGACAATAAGTGAAACTACGTATAAATCGACGAACTTAATCACCGACAAGGAATATACTTTCCGAGTAATAGCCGTTAACGAAGCTGGATCGGGGGAGGCATCTCCGAATACGCCATATTTAAGAATTTCCAAGCTATCGGCATCTGAGCCACCGACCGTACTCGAAGCACTTAAGAGCGTCGTGATTGGATTAGAAGAGACTATCACACTTTCTTGCGTAATTGGTGGTGTACCGACACCTCGTATTACATGGTAATTTTTCGTTCTTTCAGCCTTTCTTTTGTCTAGTTACAGTAGCTAAATATAATATGCCAATTGCTGTGCTCGAGCCGTATCTTGAAAATCATTTTCTAGGTTAAAAGATGGCAAGGCTTTCGAAGATAATGATATTACGTACGAAAACCACGTGGCTAAATACACTATTCGGAAAACCATCGAGACGTCTTCGGCCACATTTACAGTTAAGGCTCAGAATGATGCAGGAATGGCGGAAACATCGTGTCAATTAAAAATTCAAGAATCTCCAAAGATCACCTGTGATGAAAACTTAAGGAACCAAAGACTAACAGTGGGCGACAAATGGAAAGTTGAGATCCATTTCAGTGGTTTCCCGAAACCAGAAGTAACGTGGATGATAAATAATAAGAAAATAATTGATAAACATATTTCCATTGAAACTAACGAAAATACATCTATTATTATAATTCCTTCACTCATCAGAGATGACACAGCTATCTATACAGTGAAAGCATCGAACGAAGCCGGTAGCTCGTCGATGGAATGTCATCTTCGTGTTATAGGTTGATAACTTTACATATCAGTCAACGATAAAAGTTTCAAAAGTAAATTTATATGAATAATGAATTTGATGATACGTGTTGTAGATAAACCGAGCAAACCTCAGGGACCAGTTATCGCGAAAGAAATCAGACAAGATCGCGTCACTATAGAATGGCGACCGCCGATCGATGATGGTGGCGTAGAATTGGAAAGATATACCATCGAAAAATGCGAAGCGAATACGAAAGTTTGGACAAAAGTGGGCGATGTTGACAAAGAAGTCGAGAATTTCTGCGCGCAGAAATTGCAGCAGGATGTCGACTATCTATTCAGGATAGTTGCTAGAAACCTGGTCGGATTCTCAGATCCTTTGGAATCTGAAGCAATTCGAACAAGGACTTCATTCGGTAAGAAAAAAATTGCGACCTTAATTATATTAAATAGAAGAACGCAAAATTAAATATAATTTTACAAAATAATTGAATATATTTTAATCGTTCGATACATAGAAACACCGGGCCCGCCGAGAGGACCGCTCCAAGTTTTTGGAATGACAAAAACATCATTCACATTAAAATGGGAACCACCAGAGAACGATGGTGGTACTCCTATTACAGATTACATTGTCGAAATGAAAGAGACATCGAAGAAAGCTTGGCAAAGGGTTAGTATGATTTGCATTGTCCGCATCACAACATTGAAACAATCGTTTGCCAACAATCGTTTCTCTACCTATGGCGCTTTTTCAGATTGCGAGTACAAAAGGAGAAGTTACTGATGTTACTGTGTCCGATCTAAAAACAGACACATCGTATAATTTTCGAATAATAGCTAAAAACAGCGTTGGTACTGGTCCTTCGTATACAGCGGAAGAAGCGATTACAGCCGGTAAACGACCGAGTAAGTTCTCATTAGTTATTTTTTAAAAATCTCTTAATCCTTATTATCGGCTTATTACCAATTCTCGATTATTAACTTCCGATATATCGCCTAATTATTAATGCGTTCGCTTTTGCTTTCACTTTTGCTTTTGCTCAGAAATAGTAAAGCTTACAGAAAACAGCATATATGCGCTACTAGGCATATTTCCATCAACCAAAATGATCGTCGTTAAGAGTAAGTGTCTTGTCCTTGCTTTTTGTATCTCGTTCTTTATGCACTTTCCATGGTAGTTGTAAAACTGTAATTGTAGCTGTATGTGAACTCTGATATAGCGACGTGTGTATATTATGCAAATTATAATTTAAATTTTCTTTAGCACCACCTTCGTGCCCTCTAAACGTCCGGGCGACGAATGTCACTAGCAAAAGTGTCACTCTCAATTGGTCACCACCAACTACAACAGGAGGATCAGAATTGACAGGTGAAAATAAAACACAAACTTTTACAAAGTTTTGGATTCTCCATTTCGGTACTGATTGAATATTATTATTTTCCTATCGCCGCAGGCTACGTAATCGAGAAGAGACCATTAATCGGGAAAGGCGCCAGATGGACAAAGGTTGTCACTTTGGACGCTACAACACATCAATATTGTATAGAGAACCTAAAGGAAAGCGAATTTCTCTTTAGAATCTTCGCTGAAAACAGCTTAGGTCTTAGTATACCGACTAATTCCGAGCCGATCACGCTGAAAACTCATGCCAGTAAGCCAGTTTACATATCCTACTATATTGCCAAATCATCGTACATACGTAATACTAAATAGAGTGGCACAATTAATAACAATATATTTTCTTAATCATTTGTAGATATTCCATCACCACCTACCGCTCCATTAGAGATGAGGCAGATCGCAGCGAATACAATGGTAATCGAATGGGGTAGACCCGAATCGGACGGCGGTGCGCCTTTGGAGGGTTATAAAATTGCTATTAGAGACGCGAAGAAAACGATGTGGATGGAAGTAGGAAGAGTTAACGCGGATATTCAAAAACTTAATATTCGAGACCTGCAAGAGAATCACGAATATCTCGTGAGAATATTCGCACGAAACGAGATCGGATTCAGCGATCATTTGGAATCGGAGGAACCCTTTAAGATCGTACCGACATCAGGTACGACCTATCAAGTTTTATTATTTTGATTTCTATTTTTTTCTTACGTGCTACTTGTCACTTGTAAAAAAAATCTCATTATCTTATTTATTTTTTTTTATTACCGTTTATATTACTTATCTTCCAAACTCGAGATTAAAAGTTTAACCCGGTATTAAATTTATTCTTTTGGCAGAGCTGTCGTGCGTGGAACCAATTGCAGAGGCTATGGACAAAGGTGAGACTGCATCGATCAGCTTTAGCACGGAAAACACGAGTTCGTGGTTACGAGAACACAATATGGACGCCGATATACATTCGTACGCGAGAGCGAGATTACTTAGGAAAGACGAATACTTTTTCCGCATTTGGCACTATGCTAAAAAGCTGTTTGAATAAGCATTTGTATACGTGTAACATTTCTATTGTAGAGTGTCGGCGGATATAATTGATCTGTTGCGCATTTGCGATTCTATTCTTCTTCATCGAACGCTGTACATTAAATCAATGTATTCGAATGTGTATGAATCTGACTCTTGAAATAATGTATTGGCGATAGTATCATTAATCGTTCTTCTGTAAAATTGAGTTGCGTATAAAGATTATATATCGAGACTGAAACTTCACTGAATGGTGTTTACCGAGTGTTTACGCTAACTAATCTAGTTAGCGTAAAGTTATTTTCTCTTTAACGTTTTTACTAGAGCACTCGGAAAATGTACTATTAAACGTTTATCGTACAGGTGATCCGCTTTTTATTCTAGTTTCATCGTTTTGAAATATTACAAATACGCTCTCTCGTGCAATATTACAAGTTTTATTTTCTGCCGTTGATATGCACGTTGTTAATGTTGTATTCACGACTAACGGCAACGACAACGAAGCGTTATGCACATCTTCGTATCCGAAATTCTTAAATATGTGGCATTCTACGTCTATTAGCGATGTACCTGTTTATGTGACACTACGTAACGTTCGTTTCTATTTGTATGGCGAAGCCAGAGCTTGTGGTTATTTTAGTATTTATTCTCCAAGTATATATAGTGTATATTGATTGTTTCTCGTTACTATTATCCGCGTTATACTTAATTCTGATTAATACTCTTAATAATATTGATGCATCAAATTAACGAAACAAAGAAATATCACGCGTATTTGGTAAGCGAGACGTAAAATATAGGTGCCAACATCATCAACCAAACGACGCGTCGTATATTTTTTTCGCGTTATTTTTATGTAATAAAATTATATAATATTGTAAAAT
Organism: Aphaenogaster ashmeadi; assembly: GCA_003063805.1. NCBI lineage: Eukaryota > Metazoa > Arthropoda > Insecta > Hymenoptera > Formicidae > Aphaenogaster > Aphaenogaster ashmeadi. The sequence continues at coordinate 197,622 of NJRQ01000358.1, read as the reverse complement.
ACTTCATTTATCGATTAAATTATTATAAATTATATATCACAATGTTTTTTATCCAGAAAATTTGTAACAGCATCGCAAGTTTGGAACCATCATAAATAGCAAAAAGTCATTCATCGAGATGATTTATGACGTCTTTAAGCATCGTTTTATGATGTCTTTAAAACGTCTTATTTTGGATAGAGATAATTGTACATTTAACATTTATATATACAGGGTGTTCATTTGAAAAGTTTCCACCTCAATATCTTTTAAAGTAAGCGTTGTACGAAAAATTTTTCAAACAAAAGTTGCAGGATTTCGAAAGGGACATCTTATGATAGACACATGTTTCTTCTAGGTGGAGGTGTTCCTGAGATTTTAAGGTGACGTTTGTTTTTTTAAATGGAATCACATGATAAACAATATAATTATATAAGACCGCGAAGTGTATCAAACAATTAAAATCGAGAACGGCCAAATACGGTCATAGCAGATCTTATTGTTAGTGCTCATTAATAATGGCTACGTTTACACCGAGAGACCTATGCGCGGCCTGACTCGCCATGAGGCACTTAAAAATTTTACTTACGAATGAGTTGATACATCTTTGTTGAGAGTAGTATATTTACATAACACACATGGAGAAACCATATTTATTACTTTTATATGTAATAATTCCGA
>NJRQ01000358.1:170168-193754 GCA_003063805.1 Aphaenogaster ashmeadi | reverse complement strand
ACCTTTAGTGCAACTGAGTGCTTTTTCTCATTGGCTGCTGCTTTTCTGTTTTCTGCTATTCTGCCAAGGTGTGAATTCGCCCTTATTCTCGCATGGCCGAAAAGGAAGAATCGAGCGAATAACTCGATTCTCATCAATCGATAATTGTCGATGAAAACGATTCGTAAATAGCGATAGAACTTGCAAAATGGCGTCTCACTGAAAAATTCGTGTATCCGTGCGTTCGTTGCAGATCATCACTAATTGTGATCGTTGTAATCATTTGGATCATTGGAATTGCTGTGTGTTGTGATTTTATGTTTCATTTATTAATTATTTACTAAACTTCATCATGGGGTAAGTGTATTGTCTACGAGAGCTCAATTTAAAGTTACATTATCAATAGAGAGGGATTTGTCCTCGATTTATTGAGAGACTGGAAGAGAGTAAGCATTCTCTTTCCATCACGAAAAATTGTCTTACCAAAATATTTGTTTTGATATATAATTGCAGCACATCAGATTTGGAAGGTTCCGAATGTAAACGAGAACCCTTAGGATTAGACTCTGATGCAGATGGAGTGACTGATCAAAAAAAGAAAAAGAAGAGAAAACATAAGCATCATAAGCATAAGAAGGAAAAATTAATAGAAAGAGACGATGAACGATTGGATAAGCAAGAGAGGTAATATAACTAAGCAATCGATAAATGCATTGATCAACATTAAAATTGTGATATCTTTTTATAGACGGAAACACAAAAAACATAAAAGACAGAAAAGAGATAGAAATATGGAAAATGGTACCATGGAAGAGAAATTAATCTCCAATGTAGTACATAAAGAGATTGGTATGAATGGAAAAACAAAAACTTCTGTATTAGAAGTTGTTTCTACAGAAGAAAGTGAAGATGAAAAATTGGTTGATCTTGATTCTGATGAAGTAGATTGCACGATCATAGAAGACGATATTGATCTTGAAGAACTAATGAAACAAAAAGTAGGTAAACATGTATTTATGATTAATTAAAATAGTCATATGTATGTATTATATATGTATATATATATATAGACGATATTATACATAAATATTTTGGGGGATAAATCTGAGTCCAAAGCAAGAAAAATATATGAATATATATGTATATTGTTTATATTTTGCTTTTCGAGTTACAATAAATTAAAGAAAATGCTTGCCTGTTGTAAAATATGTTATTCTGATGTGTGTGACCTCTAATGTTTACTCTAATATAATATATATTATAATTTTAACATGTATCGCAGCATATATGTTTGGTACATAATCCAGTGGTCATGAGACACTGTATGAGTATTTAATTTATTATATAATTGAATTGTATGTGTAGGAACGATTGCAAGCGTGTTTAGTACAATATCTCTCGGATGAATCCGAAAAGGGTGAAGATAAGGAATTACAAGAAGAAGAAGAAGAGACAAAAACAACAACAGAGACACCTGATGTGATACTTGTGGAAGATGATAGCGATACCGATGATGTACCACCGAAGAAACGAGGTAGAAGCAAATCGGGCAGTAGAGAACGTAAGAAAGTGATAAAAACCGAAAGACGTGTTATAGTTGATATGACTAGAGACAGAAAAACTCGCGAACAACATAAAGATAAGAGAAGAGATTTTGATAGGAAAAGAGACGAGAAAATCCGCCTTAGAGAAGAAGGAAAAAGAGAAGAAATTCGAAGAGACGACAGATCTTCTCGAAAAACTAATGAAAGACAGAAAGAAGATGTAAGAAAAGATGAATCCAATAGGAAAGCAGACGATGATCAGCAGAGACGTAAAGATCTATCAAGAAGGGACGAGACACGGAAAAGAGAATCAGACAGACGGTAAGTGATGAAAATTATAATTATTATTGCTCGTCTCGTTATTCAATGTAATTTATTGAAAAATATAGTTACTAATATATTAACAATTTATGTATATAGAGAAGAAAACCGAAAACGAGAGCAGCCTACCCGTCATAGTTCAAAAACTCGTAACAACGAGACAAAAAGTTCAGATAATAAAAGTCGCGACAGGTTGGGAAGTCGCGAACGTCAAGACAGCCGAGACTGCGTCGATCGTCACATCAGTCACGATCGACGCAGTCGTGACAGATTATCAAGCAGAGAGCCTCGCCGTCATGCTAGTCACGACAAGAGGGATAGTAAAAGCAAAGATCGGCATGGAAATAGGGATCGACATGATGGTAGTCGCGATCGGCGAGACATCCGGTATCACGACCATCGAATTGAGGATCGATCTCGCAGTACCGCGAGAAGATCACGTAGTCCTACTCGAACTAGATCGGAAAGAGAACGAAATGATCGATATAAAAGATCCAGATCTCCTTCTCGAAGTCGTAGAGATCGAGACAAGCAACAAATCAGGGACCATGTTAGGGATCGCGAAAAGGATAGAGAGAGAAATAGCAAGCGAGAACGCAGCGATAAATATAAGGATTCTTTATCGGAAGGTCTCAAGATAGAACATTCGGATAGCTCGAGTGAAGAGGATATCAAAGATATCGATATCGAGGAGGAAGAAGATGAAGAAGCAATTATAGAACGTCGACGAAAACAAAGAGAAGAATTGCTCAAAGTAAGTAATATATTCTCGTCAATATCACATACATTATATACATGTTATTTGATTATTATGATCACAATAGATATATATCTTTTTCTCTCTGTAGAGATTAAGTGGACCAAATGAAGATTCGAATATATCTGCCGACATCAACGTCGCTGGTTCTCCAGAAAGCCAATCTAATATATCACAAAAATCTGTAGAGGTTCCATCCAATAACAATGAATCCGTTTTGGAGAGTCATACTCCACCACTGCCCACAGAAAAACTAGAGTCTTCGCCTCCAGCCAAAAAAAGAAAGTCTAGATTCGAGGATGCGCCACCTAATGAACCTGACAAAACCGGCAATATCAAGACATCTGAAAGATTTAAACAGGAAGAAAAGCAAACTTCAAAAAAATCGAACGAATGGGACATGTTTGCAGAAGCAGATAATATCGGAGATTTTAATGTATGTTTTCTTCTATATTTGACTTCTCTTTATTAAGATATTTACTTTGTTCTTTTATCTCTGATCCTTATTATCTTTTGTCCGATTTCTTATTATCTAGAGCCCTACGCTTGAAGGGAAACGTCAAGGAGGACCAGACAATCCTAGTTTGACAGATAATTGGGACGATGCTGAAGGATATTATCGGTTAGTTTCATATTACTTTCGTCTACTCCGTCACATTATTATTTTAATTTAAAAACTAATAATCATCTTGAAAACTGATAATATTGATGTAATCTGCTCCTCAGAGTGCGCGTTGGAGAGACGCTAGATGCGCGATACGTAGTCTACGGATATACAGGACAAGGAGTATTTAGTAATGTAGTAAGAGCGAGAGACAGCGCTAGAGGAAATTTGGACGTAGCTGTGAAGATTATAAGGAACAATGAAATAATGTAAGCGTAACGTTTCCGGTTTTTGATCGATCGCGGTATATAATGCTGTTACTCTTTTTACTCTTACAGGCATAGAACTGGTTTAAAGGAGCTAGAAATTCTTAGAAAGCTAAACGACGCTGATCCGGAGGATAGATTTCACTGCTTGCGTCTATTTAGGCATTTCTTTCACAAAAATCATTTATGTATGGTTTTCGAACCTTTAGCCATGAATTTAAGAGAGGTACGTATTAGTGTGCATTTATCATAAACAAGATCTACGATCTAGAACAATTAAGACAGTATTGTGATGATCGTGTTTGTTGGGAAATCGCAGGTTTTAAAAAAGTATGGCAAAGATGTTGGCTTACACGTTAAAGCGGTAAGGTCGTATACGCAGCAACTTTTTCTAGCACTAAAGTTATTAAAACGTGCAAATATTCTGCATGCTGACATCAAACCGGATAATATTCTAGTCAGTGAAAGCAAACTAGTGCTGAAACTCTGTGATTTTGGTTCCGCATCGCACGCCCATGAAAATGAAATAACACCGTATTTAGTTTCAAGATTTTATCGTGCGCCCGAAATTAGTAAGTACTTTACTTTATTATAAAATCCGCCTAGTTATCGCCACTCACTCTTTCTCCTTTGTATATGTATAATCCTCTTTTAATATATTATTTATAAACACAACTTTGTTCCATGTGCATTCGGAAAGCAACGTCGCGTATTACCACAGTTGTTTCCGATAGATGCAGACGTCAAACATGTAACATTCTTTAATTAATGACGTTACATATGTTAATATTGTTAATTTTCGACTGTGTAGCCTACTGATGATTTATATCTCGCAATGCCTGACAAGCGATCTTAGCAAACCACATACATCGACTTCGCGAGTATTAGCTTTGGCTTCTTCGTTTCGCGCCATACTTAAACCGAAATAGGTAGTTACGATCGTAACGATGTGTATGTGCGCGCTGTCATCTATGTACGCGTATGTGCGGTTGCAAATATTTAGCTGTAAGAAATTTAGATGATTAAATGCTATTGTAACATCATATCATTCCACTGAAAAACCGAAAGAATATTACGATACGTATGTTACAAATCAGCTCAAGTGCTCTCGACGTTGAAAAAGTGGTACAAGTTGTATCTCGAATGTCTGGAATCGAAAGTAACATCATTATTTTCTAGTTCTTGGTATACCATATGATTTTGGTATTGACATGTGGTCCGTGGGATGTACCATATACGAATTATACACCGGAAAAATAATGTTCTCGGGGAAAACGAACAACCAAATGTTAAAATACTTCATGGATCTAAAGGGCAAAATGCCAAACAAGCTAATTAGAAAAGGGTCATTCAAGGATCAGCATTTTGACAGCAACTGCAATTTTCTGTATCACGAGGTTGATAAAGTTACGGAACGGGTGAGTCTACTTTACTTAATTATTTTCCATGGTAAAATCTTGAGTCGCACAACACTGCGCTATAAGTACGCGTCGCTATGCAGTACAACGTATACACGGTATCGGTTAATAACGCCGTAATGTTCTCGTAACTTACGGAAATAAATATTTGCCGTGCAGTATTTGCTGATTAGCGTGCTTTTTCCAGGAAAAAGTCGTCGTAATGTCAACGTTATCAGCGACTCGGGATCTTAGCGCAGAACTTGGTGGAAATTCTTTACCACCGGAACAAAATCGCAAGGTCGGACAATTGAAGGATTTGCTGGAACGAACGTTGATGTTGGACGCAGGGAAGAGAATCACTGTGAATCATGCTCTGGCACATCCCTTTATACAAGAAAAGATATAGGTAACCCTGTCTGGGGTCCTTTAGCTTCGAAAAATTCACTGACGTAACTTTGTAAAATGATGCCGTTAACAATCCTTTCTATTAATGTTAAACGTCACTTGGTAGAAGCGCGGTATGTCTCTCTAATTCTCTATCTCTTTCTCTCGTTCTTGTTCCTTCCTCCACTCCAAATACTCTCGTTTTTACGTATAAAATATCCCTATTTTTTTTCTTTTTTCATTTTTGTTTAGCAGGAAGAGGCAGTGCAAAAAAATTTTCCAAGTTGTTTCGTATAACATGAAAATTTTGCAACAAAAGGAAAATGTAGTTGTAACAATGTTGCTACAAAACCGTACTTTGCGGGCACTACTGTATGAATCCAAAGGTATTATTTAATTGCGTGTGATTATTGTCAGGTAAACAGAGTATAATATTTTTATACTCGTTATAATAATTGTGAATACAATAATGAATGAATTTTGCCATTATATACAGGTGATGTTTCTAATATAGATTGGTCCGTGCTGTAACGCGTATCTCTCTCTCTCTCTCTCTCTCTGGAAGTGATTCGAGTTATAAATGCCAATTTCCCTGTTTAAACTAGAAACTTACCGATAACATTAACGATAGTTTCGATAACATTAACATTGCATATTTATAAGAAAAATGGGGATAAAAAAGCAACGACCGCCTCTTTCAGCATAAACTGGTACCAGTTTCCTTTTTCCGATTCTCCTGATTTGGAGAATAAGACGTCCTTATGAATACCACCCTTCGTAAAATGACTATAGATCGTGCGTTCATGTGAAATTGTACGTTCCGTATTCCCACAAAGCGAGAAGGGTTCATATATACATATAAAGAACTGTAAGTCCCTTATGGATCACACGTTGTTCGATCCATTTTAGAGTATCTCATCAGCGAGCATACGTGCACATACAGCATTAGAAGCCTTAGTGGCAAAGAAACCTGTTTTAATTGGAAGATAAATTGTATAGCGAATAGGTCAGTTATATTGAAATAAAACGACACATGCTTAATACAATGAGAAAAATGATCTGCATTTTGTCTTTTCAGTCTTAAATCATGAGTGAATATATTCAGTCCAAATATTTCTTATAGTATTCATATTTTTCTCTCTTTTTCTAATTCTCTCTGCCTCTGTTTTTTCATTTCTATTTCTGAGATTTAAAGAGCGTTTCAGGTTAGACATGTTTAATGAATCCCGCTTTATAACAGCGACAATATAATATATAATAGATGAACGCGTATATACATGTGTGCGTGTGTGTATATGCATGTATGTATGTATGTATGTATGTATGTATGTATGTATGTATGTATGTATGTATGTATGTATATATGTATATGTATATGTACGTATACGCTTTATACACCGGCCGATACATGTGTTTAATAGTCTACTAAATGCAAACGCGTAGTCACATATACAACGATGAAAAGAATACTTATCTTATGTTGCTACAATGATATATGTAATTAAACATATTTATATTTAATGCTAAATATATATATATAGAGGTGAAAATGTATATATTTGCACTACGACGCAAAATTTTAAGATAAAGGCGGTCATCAAAGTGTTGTATGCGAAATACCAATAACAAACGTTACGTGTTGCAATTTCTGTTAAGTGAGACTCTTATTGCTACAGATATAGCACTCCGATTGATGATTTTCTTGTTACGATCTCTTAGAATCAAGCTCGAAAATTTGGTTGTTTATTTGAAATTAGAACTAACTGAATATCGATGCTATTGTGAATGGTTCACGGCGTAATCTTGAACGTGACAAAATTGTACGAGACTGCTTATGTTTCAGATGTGTCTTCGATTCAAATCATCGTTAAGTGCGGCCGGACCTTTCAAGGGCCTTTAGCGCCGATCCCGTTACAAGGTATTCATGGGGGATTGCCTGGGATACTTAGCACATCCGCTTTTCAGTATAGACATTCAGTACAGTTTAATGATGAAGTCATAAGCCGTACGAGAATAGTCCGAGTTTTGAAAATGCTCTGTCTAATGTACTTTTTATGACAATATAGGAATTTTATTCGAGGCAAAATATAATAGAATTTCCTAAATCTCATATATACTTATTATAATTACAATGACGTTTAAATATTTTGCAAAATTGCTTTTCTAAAAGCAATTTGAAAAGTAAAACATGACAAATCGGTAGTTAATACTAACACGCGGTACATACACGCGTTTTAGTATGTCTGTTCAACGAAAGGGACAGTATAACGAAATATCGGTAAAATCAAACTGCTTGTTTGTTTGTAAACAAAACAGGAAAAGTTTATATGTTTCTCGGGAACGTTTCAATATACAGAAGTAAAAATATACTATGAAACTACTATTAGAAAGAGTATATGTATTGTTCTAATTGGCAATTTGGTAATGTTTCACTTGTAGCCCTCCCTGTGAGGAGGGGAGGCAATGGAAGAGGTGAGAGATGAAAACAATTGATGAGGAGGAAAGGAAAAATGCGATATACTTGCGCCTACGTCGTGTCTACTGTAAAAATACATGCACTGTCGCTAAACAGTTCAACAAGGTTTATACAACGGTTTAACTAGATTTATATCCGCGCACTAAGGTTTCTCTTAAACTTACTTGAGATTACAATTGAGGACTCGTAAGTATGTACACAGGTAAAGTACATGATTGTGAAAATTTCAAGCGACATTATAACAAATATAAATAATACACTTATACCTCCTTCTTTCAAAATTGTTTTAATCGGAAACCAAATTTTCAACTATAAAAGTGTTAAATTTTTATGTAGTACTAATATTAGCGATTTTTTTGAGTTTTCAGATATTTAAAGCCTACGCTCTGTGAAAATCAAAAAGCAGATGCGATAAATATATTATTTTCGAAATTATCTCACTCTTTCGCGTTCCTTTCTTCCCCCCCCCCCCTCCTCCCCTTCCCTACCTTTTCTCTCACTCATATGTAGATACTCAGAGAATATGTAGAAATATTTTAATATGAATAAAACTTATTATATCCACAAAATATCTTTTTTTTTTCTTAATAAAATTTGTTTCTTTTCCTCGATTTTAAAAGATATATCACATAAACTGTTCATGTGATGTAAGATATAACTGTAAACCAACAAGCTATATATCAATTTATCAAAAAAATATTACAAAATGAAGGAAATGAAAAAGGTTCTATCACACATTAATATATTTTCTGAATTTTTCATAAAAATCATTTTATTACATGATTACATGTACGTTACGATAATTATATATATGTACACATTAAATTATATACACATAGATATCACACGAAATGAAAATGATAAAATATATCATTTTTAAGTAAATATACCATTTTTTTGAGATCAATATTTGTATTATTTTTTAAAATATAATTAATAAATAACTCGGTTTTATTTTCTCTGTCCATATAATAATGTATGTATGTACCAATATTATTGTGTATATTGGTGCTTTATTGGTTTTATGTCATAAGTGAATGAACTCGTCAATTTATTTCTTAAACCATTCTATACAATTTAAATGTTTTTTAAACAGGTTAACAATTTCATTGATATTTTCTAGATAAAAATCATAATGACTTTTCTTCATCTTTCATATGAAGCTTTCAAGCTTCTTAATCTCGTTCTGGATAATATTGGATTAATATTTTGGAAAGTTGTTGAGCTAATTCCATCGATGATGCGCACAATGTTCTTCTGCTCATCACGTCAAATGGACCTCCTTTTAACGTAAGAACAAAATGAATTAGTTCTGCGTTACTTTGATATCTTATACTGTACTGTCTTTTATTTGGCTGTGATTTTATGAATAAATGTTTTGCAATTGTTTACCAGCTGGATCTATCGATACACCGCCGGCTTCTCGAACAATAAGATCTCCGGCTGCGATGTCCCACGCATGTATACCAAATTCAAAAGAAACGTCAGCACCACCAAGAGCCACCATGCACATATTCAAAGCTGCTGAACCAAGCGATCGTATTCTGTAAGATAAGTGAATAAATCTCTTTGTGAAGTCTTTCATGCAAAAATGTAGCTCGTAAATATATCTTACCCGTGAACACGTGCCGTGAGAAGCGTTATATTTTGCAAGACTTTTTCCAATTTTTCTGGATCTCTGCTGGTTCCCATTTCTACCATTACCAATGCCTTGCGCAATTCTAGAATAATGACAGTTAATTAGACAAAATTATTAGAAGAAGGACTGTCGATTTACACTGCCGTCGAAAAGTTTCCGGACAAGGCCTATAACTAAATTCAAAAAAGTGTTGTCTATCAAAGGTGGTATCTTCGATGAAAAGAAAGTACGAGTTGTGAACTAAAATTGATTCAAATTTTTGAAATTTCTTTTGTTTCTCACTAGTTTAATAAAATTGGCTCATTTTTCTTATAATAATAGGCGCTTTACTACAATTTTTCGCGACTTGTATCTTTGTCTAGAAACTTTTCGACAGCAGTGTGTATATTATAATTTGTATGAAAATATTTAGATAGCAATGTATGGTAATATGAAAAAAAGATTTTCGTCAAAATTTGAAACAAATAATAAAAATGAGAATGTTATATGTAATAATTAATTGACTCGATACATTAATATCTCTGATACATTAGCCTTTTCGATGCTGAACATTGACCTAGTTTACATCGTGCACTTGATACGCGTATCAGGTACTATATTTGTACTAAATATTTAGTACGCACGATGTAAACGCTGCCGGATCAACTTGGTACGAGCGTACCAAGCAGGAGTATCGTACTAAACTGATACGCGTATCAAATGATACATAAATGACGATGTAAACGCATGAAATGCATTTTGAAGGAAATTTAGCATTGAGCATAACCTAAGTACCACCAAAATACCTCAATTCTAAATACCACCACTAAGGCCGGTATTCATAGTCCATTCTTATTTTAAGATCGTCTTAAGTAACGTCTCAAGATGCTAATACGGCTCTGTGATTGGTTCATGACATCTCAAGATTGTACTTAAGACGGTCTTAAATATAAAATCCTACTATGAATACCGGCCTATGAGGCAATCTACATAAATTAAATTCGTATTATTTTTTCCCTTACTACATTCGATGTAAACGCATCCGTACTGAAGCATTGATGCGCACCAAACTTAATACGCGTATCAACGTTTCGACGATGTAAACTAGGCCATTGTACCGTAAGATATGTATTCATTATTTGTTTATTATTTCTTAATTGTCTGAAAATGTTCGTTTTAATAATTACCTACATTACATTTAATTGAATTTAATCAAAGTATAAACAAAAGATTTTAATAAGTACGGTCGTATGCATTTGTATTTCGAGCAATTACAAATGCCTTATATCTACAAGGATCTACCGGCAGGATAGGATTGTGTAATCCTATCGATGTACTTTATTCCTTATTAAAAATGGAAAACGATTTACCCTTCTCGTCGGATACGTGAATCGGGGCACCATTGAGAAAAGCGCCTTGGCCTTTGCGAGCGGTAAAAAGTTGCTCCAAAATCGGATTATACACTATTCCTATTTCCGCTACTTTATTAATAAGTAGCGCAACCGAGATGCACGTGTGCGGCAAGCCGTGAACAAAATTCATCGTGCCGTCGATGGGATCGATTATCCACGTTGGAGCATCCGTTAATTCTATCTTTTGTCCCGAGGCAGTGCTTTCTTCGCCGATGAACCTGCCGTGAAATGTGAATTGATTTTGGAACGTCAAAATATCAAAATTACATTTACTCGCGCGAGCCTCCCTTCCTTTAATGTTGTCGAGATAAATTTCATTTCTATTTAATTTCTTCTTTCCATCTCTCTCTCCCCCCCTCTTATTCTTAAATGTTTTCAAGATTTTTTCAATTATAAAATGTCTTTCACGCATCATTTTGAATTATATTTTTTATCGGCAGTGTCAACGTTACGAGATTCCACAGCTATTAATTGCTACGCAAAAAATGTTATGACCCAACGAAATCATTGGGTGCGTTCAGGAGACACAGCCGTTGCAGCATCGTCTTGTCAACACTCGACGTTGATTCGCTGGTTCCAGAAGTAAGACCAATCACGTTCGATTGCTCACTCAACGGTTGTGTCTCCTGAACGCAGCCATTAAAATCGAGCAATACGAGAATGTGATTGGCCCAAGTAAAAGATTGGCTATTATAGAATCTTGCAAAGGCTGTAGGTTTATTACCAAGGCTGTAGGAAGGATTGATTTTTGTTGTAACGTGAAACTAGATATATTTACAAGCAAGTATCATTGAAAGAAATGCAGGTCACGAGTTGTACGCGACCAACAATTAATATCCAAGTTTGATTCAACTTACCTGTGATCGGGATATCTGGATGATATTCCGTCGATTAAAAGTTTTTCTACCTTTTGATCCCATTCCGTAACCAAGTCAACGTCGCACGATTTCGTGAGCACATCTTTACGTTGATAAATCTTTTCCCTGATAATCTACAAACAAAACATATATAAAACACATTTTTTTACAGACAGCGATATCGATGGGCAGAGCTGGATAATGGTAATTTGGTAATAATTCCTAATTTTCAAAGCCAAGCAACAATGAATCATGTAATATGTTTACAAATACGCCATTGCTAAACAATACTAGACGCGATTAGGATCGTGATGTTGACGATAGAAAGAAAAAAACTTGGTTTTCTTTCGCGTTTGTACTCGTTCATCTCCGTGCAAGAATCGTCACGCGACAATGCTCGACGAGCGATTTTGCGGCATTTTATAGAGAGACGTATATATGAAAAGCGAGAAAATTATGTGTGCGAATATCACTCGTCAAGATGTAATCCGTCTTTGACAATCGATAATCGCTCGCGGCTCGACTCGCGTCAGACGAGCTGAAGAAATACCGTTAAAAAAATTGCGATATCCCTAAAGTAGGTATCCTACTATTCTCCTGGATAGGACGATACTAGAAATCAGAGTAGGTACTTGCCGGCGTAACGTTCCGGTTAATTGGTCGACTTACCGAGCCAGCTTGCTTCACAAGTCGCAAAATCTCGATGTAACACTCGTCGACGTTCGACATGGTTTATTTGGCGTGAGAAGCGCTTCCGAGTTCCGAGAGCAATACGCTTTTTTCGCGCATGTATGTAGATGGAATTCCGTTATCATGCGCTCGCGCTCGCGCACCACAAACAAGTGGCTCCGCTGTGAATTCACTCGTCCGCTATCGCCGTGTCGCCTAACCGACCACTCACGGCTCACGGCACTCACCACTGTCGCCCAAATCGTAGACTACCCTATCCGGCATCCGCTCGGCGACACGGCGACCCCTGTCACCTGTGTGGCTTTTAAACGGCTTCGCACTAACTATACCGTCTATTGCCTTCCACGGAAACTTCCACCACCTATCGCGCGAATCGATTTTTACCAATCCTCGCACTCTACGCACGGATAGGAAATGCAAACAGCAATAAATTAATTAAAATATTAATAATTATCTTTTTTTTTCTACATGGTACAAGGAACGAAAAGAGGGGACGGGAAAGAAATGGTACACTTTTCAACGTTTAACAGAACAATCGTAATTATGATATGTGCATGTGTGTGTACATATATATATATATACACCCCCTCCCCACACGCACACACACACACACACACGCGCACATATGTATATACGCCTGTTATATGGCCATATATCTCTCTGTTTTACATCGCAATTGTGTTTTATATCTACATACAATACAATACAGTACATGTACACTTATTATCACATCTAAAGTTGTTTTGTTCCACGAGGAATGATATGTATGTGACGTAACTCTCGAAGGAGCACGAGGCAACTTTCATTCGTAAGTACATACGTATATCCTTTCAATCGCGTATTCTTTTAACAGCCGAGAGAGAGACTGCTCATCTCCGTTTCAAGCTCGTCAAAGAATATGTCATTAAAACGAAATACGCCAAGAGTGATAGAGAGCCACCTTGTGTATACGCGTACACAAGCAGTTTTAACATATATATACACATCAAATACGTAGCAGAAAGCAAAATTTCCTTTTCGCATTATAGTAACGATGCGTCAGCAATAACGCATACGCATCACCCAACTACGTGCTACATTCGTCCGTTAAATAACAATTGTTAGTAATTGTGCAACCAGCGTTCCGCTATCGTGCTGTTTATTACGGTTTACTTGTATTGAGCGTTTTCTGTCTTGCGTTTAATTTCAAACTTAGCTTTGAACTTAACAAAAGGACACTTAGGCTATTTACTGGCGATGTTTACATAAGATATGTATCGCAGCCGCAGCAACTCTTTGAGGAGAGCGACTAATAATTTAGTTAATTATATCAACAATCTATTCCTTCGATATGTCCCTTTTTATCTACTCGAGAGGAACTGTAGGAAATAAATAAAAAAAAAAAAGACATATCCAAAGAATAACTTTCATTTTGACTCACTTTAAAATCTTGAATGACAACATCAGGATGACGATATCAGGTTAATTCGATTGACGAAAGGACAACAATATCGTTTTATACATTTTGTACGTTCGTAATTGTCAAATTAATGACTGGATATACGATAAGATTCTGAAAAATATGAGTCTCTGATATCGTGCGAATACATAGATCGGCTCGATTCAATGTGCAATCTATTACTTTTATCTTTAGAAAATTATTTGGAAATCGTGCGATGTGTTGACGATATTCATCAAATATTCATCGATGCGCGCGAAAAGTTTTCTCAAGATCTTTACTTTCATTTCCCTATGATAAGCAAGAAATGCATGTCTTAAACGCATGGCCTTAATTCAAATAGAAGTTGAATAACAGTTTCATCGGCCAACGTTGACGTGTCTCCGATATTCCTGTCGTCCGCCGCGATTTTTCTCAACATACGTCTCATAATCTTGCCGGATCTTGTTTTCGGTAGAGCCGGAGCGTGTTGGATGACGTCCGGTTGAGCGAATGGGCCAATCCTTTCGCGTACTGCTTAAATCATATTAATTTTATATCAATTGCGTATATTAATTAAATAGGGCATAAGTTGAGAGATAAGTTTCACTCACGATGAAACCCACCTTTCTTTTTAAGCTCGCCTTGCAATTTTTCGTCGAATGTCATTCCCACGGTCGGAGTAATGAAACAATATAAGCATTGACCTTTAACAGGATGCGATTTGCTGACTACCGCAGCCTCGGCTACCGAGGAATGTTCCGCCAACACACTTTCCACTTCAGCCGTTGACATTAGATGACCGGAAACGTTCAACATATCGTCGATACGGCCGGTTACCCATAAATATCCATCTGCGTCGCGTCTCGCTCCTAAAATCATAAAACGAAAGAAAGATGTACAGTGTACATAATTTTCGTGCGAAATTTTCTGTCATTGTAAATTCGATCGCAATCGATCAAAAATTAAATATGCTTGCAAAAATTAAGTTTTAATTTTAAATGAGACGGAGAGAGAAGGAGAGATTTCTCCAGTATGACTGGAATAGAGGATCTCGTTACTTCGCCTGAGCCTTCATCTGAATTAGGCTGCGAACAATTCGTCATGTCTAGTCTTACCGTTAGACAGTCGACTCTGACAGTCGAACATGAACACGCACAAAACTCTGATCAAAATTGTCAAATTGTCAAATTATCTAGTCAAATCACGGGATCTACGCGGCCACGAAATCCGCAAAGCAAACGTCCAATTCAATCTGCAACGATAAGCGACAAACGTAAAAATTTCTTTCGTAATAATAGAAAATGGTGCTTCGAAAAATCAAGGCTCGTCAGATATTCGATAGTAGGGGCGAACCGACTTTGGAAGTCGACGTGATCACTGATGTCGGCTTGTTTAGATCATCGGTACCTTCTACCGTGCTGCCTAATCCGAATCAGGCGCGCGAGATCAGAGATGAGAACGCGGCGGCTTATCACGGTCGCTCGGTATTCAAAGTTGTCGATATCGTTAACAACGTAATTGCTCCTCAACTGATCAAGTCAAGGCTAGAGGTTTGTCAACAAACAGAGATAGACGGGCTGTTGAACAAGCTGGATGGTACAGAGAATAAGTCGAGACTTGGCGTTAACGCTATCCTCGGAGTCTCCGTAGCCTGTTGCAAAGCAGGTGCCGCTAAAAAGGGTCTACCGGTCTACAGGTCACTATTATCAATCTATTTGTTCCTTCCAACAGCTAAGTTGATCTAATTGATTATGCGAAGAAACCTTCGTCTATAAGCTTTTACATTTCAGATACATTGCCGAGTTGGCCGAAAACAATAAATTGTGCATACCTGTACCGAGTTTTAGTATGATAAGCGGAGGACAATATGCTGGCAATAATTTATCATGTCAAGAATTCGCGATACTACCCGTAGGTATGTGCATGTGTGCGTACATCCATGCGTGCAAAACCGAGTACACGATTTAACCGTCGGCCAATTTTTTGTATTTTTGTATGTGTGATGCAGGTGCCGAGAGTTTCGCCGATGCCATAAAAATGGCCACCGAAATGTATCGAGTGCTAGAGAGAAAAATTGTCGACGCTAAACAAATACGAGGCCCGCTTCCAGTTAGCGACGATGGAGCCTTTGCTCCCGACTTGGAGAACGACGAAGTTGCCTTGACCTTTTTAGATGAGTCCATCAGAGACGCGGGTTACGAAGGCAGAATTAAAATAGCGCTGGACGTGGCAGCGAGCGCTTTTTATAAAGAAGGTTCCGCTATACTCGAAATATCTTCTTTCTTCCCTACACACGATAATCTTATGACCGCGTTTACATTCGCATAGGAAGATACGACTTAGCGTTCAAGACGAAAGATTCCAGTCCCACCGATTACTTGAAGGCCGAAGCTTTACGGGATCAATATTTTAAGTATCTCTCTAAATTCCCAGCGATAGTCTCGATCGAAGATCCTTTCGATCAAGAGGACTGGGAAGGTTGGTTAACGATCGCTCACCAAGAGATTCAAGTAGTTAGCGATAATCTCACTGCAATGAATATCGAGAGAATCGAAGAAGCAATGGATAGGAATATAGCAAACTGTCTCATACTGAGAATATCACAAATCGGCACTGTGACAGAGGTCATTAATTGCGCAAGAATGGCGAGAATCAACAATTGGGGTTATATTGTGAGCGCAAGTCACGGTGAGACAGAAGACAATTTCATAGCGGATTTGGCGGTTGGACTTTCCGCCAACCAATTCAAAGCTGGAGCACCTTGCAGGTAATAAGGCGCGAACAAATATAACGAGATCAAGAATAATGTTCCGCGTTTAGAATCAATCTCAAATCGAATGTTAATTCATTTTGCTTCCTCATAGAGGAAGCTGTTTGAGCGAAATAAAATGTGGAGTTAGCATTCAACGCTCAAGAAGCTTCCTCTACGAGGAAGCCAATCTATATATGCTACTAATAATTTGACTTTAAATTAAAAACAATCTGGCTCTGAAGAGGAGCGTGGTTAGGCGAACTAAAATCATGAGGAAGCAATGTGCAAGTTTCTAATTTTTTTACTCGAGTTCATCTTTGTCTAATGGTAATTACGATACATAAAAATAACATCCATTCAATGTTGTGATAATTTCAGGGGTGAAAGAATGGGCAAATATAATCAAATATTAAGGATCGAAGAGGAATTTGGTAAAGATGCCAAATACGTTGGAACGAAATATCGAAATCCTCTAGTGAAATAATCTCGCGGGTAGTTGCGCGGTAGTTGATTGAAATGCATGTGAAATAATCATGAAAAAAAAACAAACAGAAAGATCGAATGACGCGCTTACCGTCTCCCGTACAGTAAAATCCATTGAATCTATCAAAGTACGTGTTTTGAAAACGTTGATGATTTCCGTAAAGGGTCCGCATCATACCCGGCCACGGTCGACGGAAGACGAGATATCCTTCTCCTTCGCCCTCGATCACGTGACCATCCTCGTCGAGAAGCTCCGGCAAAACCCCGAAGAAAGGAAATGTCTAAACATTCGTTTCGTACATTAGAAATAAATTATTTATCACGCAGGAATTATTAACGGAAAAGTTCTTTACCGCGGAGCCTGGCTTCATAGGCGTGGCACCTGGCAACGGAGTGATTACATGGCCACCAGTTTCCGTTTGCCAGAAAGTGTCTGCTATGCTGCATTTGCCATGGCCAACGAGATTATAAAACCAGAGCCAGGCCTCGGTATTGATCGGTTCGCCGACTGAACCGAGGACCTGAAACGCGTATGCACATGACTCTCTATACGTTATTCATATATTTCTTTCTTTTTTTTTTTCGATTGATAAATAAGCGCAAACTTACCTTAAGCGTGGATAAGCTATGTTTCTTCACAAGATCGTCGCCAAACTTCATTAGTGATCTGATGGCTGTTGGCGCCGTATAAAATTGCGTGACTTTGTACTTATCGATGATGGACCAGTATCGATCATTCTCCGGATAGAAGGGTGTACCCTCGAACTGTCAACCATGAGTGCGGATTACCGAGAGTAAAGAAGCTGAGAGTGACGAATGATTTACGTAAGAGAATGTGGAAAACGCATACGTACTATGACGGATGTTGCGCCATTCGCCAACGGACCATAAACCACATAAGTATGTCCTGTGATCCAGCCACAATCGGCGGTACACCAATAAATATCACCTGGATGATAGTCAAAAACATATTTGAAAGTTGTTGCCGCATAGATCAAATATCCCGCAGTGGTGTGGAGAACGCCCTTCGGTTTTCCGGTAGAGCCGCTATATGGACACAGAAAAGAATAACAGTTATAGCGTTATAGCGAGAATAAACTACTAACGATAAGAGAGCTACGCGTCTCGGAGAAGAGCGTCCGTTATCGACTCGACATTTTCTATTTGACTTGGACGTAAGTGTGACTGCGAAGAAATGACTGCGTAAAACGCGTACCTTGTGTAAAGGATGAAAAGTGGATCCTCGGCGGCCATCCAAACTGGATAACAACTCGCTTCCGCGTCTTCCATCTCGTCGTGCCACCAAACATCTCGATCGTCATCCCAAGAAATGTTAGCTATCTCCATGGCTGTACCGTTGCTGGTGCCGTTCACTCCCTTTGTCTTACCCTGAGGATTGTTGAGTCTTCTCAGATGTGCGACGACGATGCAGTTTTCGAGTTGATGGCCATGCCTCTTGACCTTATCCGCAGCTTCGTCGCAGATATTTTTCAACAAAAGTAATTTCTCGCCTCTCCACACGCCATCCGTAGTGATCAGAACCTTAGCCTTGGAATCGAGGATACGTTCCGCCAAAGAGTCAGACGAATAGCCTGCGAACTACGATCGTATACACATTATCCTTTTTTCCTTCTATCGACTTTATCCATCGCCCGTTAGCGTTTATACCATCATCGGCCTTTACTTACCACCACGCTATGAACCGCCCCTATCCTCGTGCAAGCTAGCATGGCGATCGGTAGCTCCAAGATCATTGGCATGTAAATCACCACTTTGTCTCCAATGGAGACACCTTTCGACTTGAGAACATTCGCAAACCTGCACGTCTCCTCGAGCAACTTTCTGTACGTCAGTCGCGAATAATCTTCCGGATCGTTTCCTTCCCTGGCGATACAAATATAGATAGATAGAAAAATCTATTGGTGAAAATTCGTTCAATTCGAGAAGACAAAAAGTATCCACATTTTAATCATAGCACTAAGCACAGTCTCGCAGACAATCGCGTAACGTAAGGAAAACAGCAAGGCCATGTCGCGCATATCTAGATGGTTTGGAGTCATCTGTCTATATTATACCTATTTTCCTTCAATTTTAATACGCGTACCCTACGTATCCCACGTAAAGGTATCTCGAGCGATACCTCGATATCTCTACGATTCCTCGTACGCTTGGTCAAGCTTGGAAACGTGCTCGAGTCGCTACATGGAAAAGATCGCGCATATATTTCGAAAAGCCTTACGTCGGTAAGCGTAGCATGCTAATGCACTAAGAATTATCGTAGAATGGACTACATTACAGAAGGTCAAAACTTTTGTTTGTCAGGTTTGCGCCTAGCCACGACATCACAAATCGCGAATAATTAGGAGAGGAATAGGCAAATCGATCGATAAAATGAGACTTTTCAATAACATCGGTCGCTACTGAACGGAGCAGAGGAAATTGCGTAATAAAATGATTACGCGCGATTTTTTTTTCATAAGGTAATCATCGATATGATGCAAGATCGGTAGACAAGAGTTTTATTCGTAACGTCTTATTCAGTAATATGTGTGAAAACGAATCGAGATTAAAAGATACAGATTAAAAAGATGGTCCGATCTTTCAGTCGTTACGATCATCGGTACAATTCTCTCGTCTTTCGTATTCCATGTACGGCATGAGATCAATTAGATCTTGGTCTCACACGAGATAGATATTATCCTTGAGCGTTGTAACGTGAAGCGCCTTCGTCGGCCTTCGTCTCTGGATCTCCTCTCTAAATTCAGGGTTAACAGACGGTATTAATTCATACACGTGTCATTAACATATCGTCTTGTACTTTGCATTTCGTAATGCTCAATATTTAAATTTGAATTTTTATGATATTTTCGCCAGTCCTGTCTACACCGTTCCTCTCATATCGATGCTTCTCTCATTAACGATCGACGTGGATCCAACGTCGTCTTTCAAGTCCGTCCCATCGGGTTTACGCAAGCTCAAATAGTTGGGCTTGCACATTGGCGAGATATGAAAAAGAGAGATGTATCTCGAATATCTATATCGAGTGCGCGAATATATTCCCGAGGGCGAGACCCTTGCAGCAAAATTTTCAATGCGCATCGCATGATCGATTCGTGCTATCGCGCGATCGCGCGATCGCGCTGTCACGCGCTCGCGCTCGCGCGGAGCTGACGCAACGAATGACGCGATCGCGCGCGATGCCTGGTTGGCCAATGGAGATGCAGGTGTAGGCCATGTGTCAAATTTTTCGACAAATAGATGGGTATCGCGCGATCAAACAATTTCGACGTGGCGTGCGCGATGCAAAATTGCATCACCGTTCACAATTAAGGAATACTCGGAAAGTTTGAATTCTGCGAAACTCTCTGACAGTACTACGGTACTACTACAGTAGTCTAACGTTCTTACATTATCGATGGTAATCGATGGTGAACGGTAATCCGGCGTAGGTAGGCCGGGGAATCAAATATGTATGAAGCGTGATATCGCGAAACTCGCGTTTCTTCATTCGCGCGTCTCGCGTCTCGCATCTTTTCATCAGATATACGAAATTTCTATAGATTCTCTCGAGAAAAGTCTCGTTTCGCTGTTACAAGTGGCGACGGGCGCGTCAACGATAACGACGCAGAATAACGTGTGGTGGATATCGCATCGCGACAATAATGAAATATACCATTTTGCGTAAGCGACGCCAACTCAACGTTCGAATGACTTGCATCTACTATTCGAGGGTATACTTTGCATGGAAATGAACCGCGTCGGCCGTTTAGCGATCGATCGCTATCTCTCGATCAGATTGGCTGTCGCGAATTTGAATTGCGAGCCGTGCTTCAATTTCGCGAAATTCGATTAACTTGTATTATTATATTAACTACATCTTACCAGTAAAACGCAATTTTATCGCCATTTCCACTCTTTACATTCTTATCGAGCAGATTGAAGCTTATATTTGTCGACGCTCCTTCCATCCATTTGATGAAAATGTCACCTTTGCTCAGGTCGAAATTGTACGAGAAAAACTTGTCCTCTATCGCTGGCGTTTCCCAGTAAAATTGTTTGGCGATTTCACCCCAGAACTGCACCGGATCCTTTATAGATCTGGATATAGAGAAACGAATTTGTGTCAATTTGAGCTATACGAATATCTCGTCGCCATACGCTTCTTTTCGCTTTGTGATACATATATGTAAAAACAATCCATAATTGTTATTTATATCGATAATTTTATACACACGCACGCACATATATATATATATATACATAATCACACTTTCAATTGTAATAAGATTTGGTAGATTCGTGTTTAACGAATCGATTCACTTTTCCTTTCTTACGTAACGCGATTCTTCACTCTACTTTATTTACAAATTTATGCACGTTCGGTGCACCCGCGAATTGTGCACATTATTATTGTCGTTTCCGCATTAATTGGACAAGTTCGCAGTCCCCTCCGATGGAATACATTACGGATGAAATAAACAGATCGCGAATCTTTACGGAGGCTATATAGATAGATCTGAAAAAACAAAAAGATCTCTCGTTTGGAAAGTTGGCTGGATCGCTTGCCGAAGAATCGCGGTTGTAATCGGAATTAAACGAGCATAGGAGAGAGAAAAAGGTAGAGAGAAAGAGAGTAGCGGTGGCACTTGCCACTGTATTTCTAGCTATCCGCGGAGAAGTGGCTCTTTCCTCCACAGAGAAATTTGTCCCACCCCTACGGGATCGATATCGCGCTTCCATTCGTGCCGTTTATAGAAAGTTCGGATTAAGGCTCGAGATTAATTTCAACGCCCGAAACTGTATCTGACTCGTCTAATATCCGATTCAACTCTGCATATGCGTATGCAAAAACGCGATATTCTCTTCCCCGTAAGAGAGTAACAACCCCGGGTTGTACCGATAGCAAGTAAACATCCCCTTTAAGATGGTTCCTTTCGACTCGCGACTCGTAACTCCAGTTTCTTTGCCATTTGTCGTTGATTCCAGTCCGTCCAACCAACGAGCTTACGAGCTGAAGAATAAGCACCTTTGCATTTCGTAGAGCATTTTCGCTCGTCAGTGACGTGATCAGCAGACTGCAGACGCTTCGATTTTCAATTCGACGTTCGAAGAACGACAACGCGACGACGCGCGATGACAGCTCCTTCGTATACACGTACGACATCGAAATTTCACATTTCTACTCACCTTTCGTGCATCCGCTTGTACTGTTCCATGCTATCGCAGTGCGCCTTTCTCGCGAGCTCCGAATTGGGGTAGTACATTTTCTCCGCCATGTTTTACCTCTTTCTCTTTCTCTCTCGCTCTCTCGTGTTCGCGTTCGAATCTTCGTTAAGACTGGAACGAGACACGTCCGTAAAGATAAAAAGGCCGTAATATATTCGTGGCGTAACGCGCTGTACGAGACGCTGGTGATGGTGACGGGGTGGGTGACGAGTAGGCGGACTAGGCGGACTAGGCGGACTAGGCGCTCGCGCGTCGCTCTCCACCGCTCAATCGGCCTGGCCGATAAACCACGACTGCGGAGTGCGGACTGACTGAAACGCGCGCGCAAGTCGCAACACGATCAACGGGCACTGCACAGGTGAAGCGTGAACGATGGTGAGGGAGCGATTACTGCGTACTACGTCATTTTCGACTTACTATTAATATATGGGGCATTCTCTTTCACGACGATTAAACATTTCCTCTTTTCCGCCATAATTAACGTGCGAATGCCACTTTCGAATATTCATCAATTTACACATCCTGATCGAATCGATGCGCGTGATCGATCGCAATTGGAAACCCTTCGCTCGCAAATCTGTCGTTTCACCCTTCAGCGCTTCACGTGCTTCCTCATTCTTGAAAAAATATAGTCTACTCGTTCGCGAAAGAAGCGTGTCACGGTCGTTAAGGACGATTGACGACAGATAAAATTTTTTAATATCGATCAGAGCGATATCTTTGACTTTTCGATTTGCCATTTGCCCGGTCGCGAGCAATTATAACAAGTTGGTATATACAGTAAAGAATTTACAAGTAAAAAGAATATTTCAACACCGTATATATTATGATAAAATGTGTGACAGACTTTTGTAATTGCGGAATCTCTCCACGCACGCGTAATATGTGCGACGTACAGGTACACATATATCTAGACCGAGCATTCCGTCTACGACGTGAAGCCGGAAGTTGGCAGTTTACGACTGACAATGAGAGAGATAGTGCGTTTGCCGGGATAACTATCTCATTCTATGGCCGGTATCAAGGTCCGTAGATGGATGCGACGACAGCGACAATAAGGGTGCGTTTCCACTGGGGTGCGTTCAGGGCTGCGTTCAGAAATCCTACTCGACGGGTAGAGTAGCTTTTATTGACCAATCAGGACAAAAAGAACAAAAATTTCTTTATCATGATTGGTTAATAAACGCTACTCTACCCATCGAGTAGGATTTCTGAACGCAGCCCAGGAATTACGCCCAGATAACTCTGGTGTGCTGAAAAGCTATAGTATGTTAGAGTTTTAATTATCAGAGAAGCGGCAACTATCCCCCACCATGCCACCGCGCCACCATCTAAGGGTGCGTTTCCACTGAGCGCGTCACGCGTCGCGTCAACCGTAGTTAACCAATCAAAACTTC
>NJRQ01000358.1:143737-157300 GCA_003063805.1 Aphaenogaster ashmeadi | reverse complement strand
TCACTGAACTTGTTATTGGTTTTCTTTCTTCCGATTGGTCAAATTCCAATCCAATCCCAATCCCAATCCATAGTCTGATACGGGCTTAACGCGCAGTCCATTCTATATGTCGATGGTTAGGACCAAAGCACATAACATGTAGAGGTCTAAATATCAGAGAGGCGCCAACTCGTGCCTCCTTCTGATTGGTGGTGAGCTATCCGTTCTTAAGATGGCGGCTACGGTGACAAAGTGGGAGTAAACCTAGGGAATACTAAGGTAAACTAACCTTACATATACATGGACTAATACTGAAACACCGTCACTAGTCACTACCACTATAACATCACGTGCATCTAAGATGGCGGCACGGCGGCATTAAGGGGGTAGTTTGGCGTCTCTCTGATATTTAGACCTCTACCTACATCTACGACTACGACTGTTCGGACTTCAGGACTAGAAGTCCGTACTGTCCGGGTAGACTGCGGATTCGTCCCTTGGGGGACGCCTCATTGGCTAATCCAAGAGAAAGTGGAACCTCAATACTCCCTTAAGTCTTGTGTCCACGATGCTAGAAATCGGTCCGAGATCTCGGACGGAGAGAGAATTGACCAATCGCATCGATCAATTGGCCGAATTATTCAAATGCGATTGGTCAATTCTTTCTCCATCCGAGATCTCGGACCGATTTCTAGCATCGTGGACACAAGGCTTAGGAGGTTCTTTCTGAATCCATTGATTCTAAGGGTGCCATTACATGGAGCGCGGAAACGCGGAAACACGGAAACGCGGAATAGAATTGTAACTAGATTTCCGCGTTCCGTTCCGTCTGTTTTGATTGCCTAATATTACATGGAGCATATTTTAAGCGGAAAAGCGGAACGGAAAATTATAAAATATTAATTTTTAACGATATTTATCAATTAAAATGCTTGTATCCAATAAATAAGCTGAAAAAATAAACATATTAATAAAAATTACAATAAATTAAGTGAAAACAATTTTAAGAAATGAATAAAAGTGTCTATTTGTCACCAAACCGTTCCGCTTTTCCGTGCAAATAGTGCTCCATGTAATATAAGGCAATCGAAACAAACGGAACGGAACGCGGAAATCTAGTTACAAGTCTATTCCGCGTTTCCGCGTTTCCGCGTTTCCGCGCTCCATGTAATGGCACCCTAATAGCGTGGTACTGGCCGCGTTCAGCAGACTCAACAGTTGGGCAACATTACTAGATTTTCCGCTGAATCTCGACGTTGATTTGTTGGTTCTAAAAGTAACAGCCAATCACGTTCGATTGCTACTAAGCGGTTTGTTCTGCTGAATGCGCCCACTGTGACTCATTTTAAATTGAGTCGGATATCCAATCGGGGTATAAGAAGAAGAAGAAGAAGACTACGACTGTTATGTGCTTTGGCCCTTACGGCCCTTACCAAGCGTTACGACAGAGGAACGAGAGAGAACGAACGAGCTACAACAAGCGTGCTTCCTTTTCTATCGTCACTCTACCCCCACTCCCCAAATAAAGGCAAATGCTCATTGCTCGGTCTATACTTGCTATGTCTATGGGCTGGACATACCTTTACCTTTCTATACGTCATCTTTTTACTGAAAATCTTACAAAAATAGTAAAAAGCAGCAACTCTACAATCACAAGGTAATTGTGTTTGACGAAATTGTATCGCTTAATGAAACAATTCAAATATTTCATAATGATATAATCAAGTATAGGTATACAACTTGGAACATAATTTAAAATGGATCGTTTGCTTTCCAGATGATCACGGACGTACAGTTAGCTATATTCTGCAATATTTTGGGAGTTGCATTGTTTTTCTTAGTATTTCTCTTCCACTACATAAATGCGAATTACACGAAATGAGGAATGGAGAAGTGTGTCGTTCGAAAAAGTCTGCTTAATGTAACCTAACCTATGTTGTCGAATCAATTGCGACATTTGTACATTTCTTTCACATTGGCACGCATAAAATATAATCCAATATGTTACTTTGCAATGTGAAAATGTCAGAGTATTTCATTATGTATTGCATGGTATATAAATATTATGCAATCTTTTTTCCACATAAATATTTCTAGAAAATAAACTAACTTTATACTTTTATTTACAATACCATGTTTTCTTTTTTATACAAATTTCATGTTTAAACAATATATCAACGAATAAGAAATTTTCATACAACATTACATAAATGCAATTATGACTTTTCATAGCAAACTGGTGTGAACGTTAGAAATTCATCAGTTTTAATTATAGCTTTACGATATACTTTGAACAATACATTTTTCATGTCATTAGTTTATCGTATTTCAAGTTGAATGCTTAAAGAAAATTGAAATACAATCGCAAGTTTTAGCACAGTCTGAGGATGATCAAATGAGCTTCAAATAATTTATTCTATTATTTTGATGCAAAAGCTGTATGCATACCTATATATGTGTATATATATATAAAATATGCGTACCCCTGTTTGAATGTAATATAATTTTTTAAATTTATTAAAAATTCAAAATTTTGTCCAAGTAAATTATAAATTAAACTTGCATCTTTTGTAAAAATGCACAAGTATACTAAGTATAGAAGGAAAAAGTGGGAGTGCAGATCCCACCTTTCATTAACATACAAGATAGTCGTACACTCTGGTAGGTAGGGGGCTGCCGTAATATACGCGTTGAAATAACATTCGAGCGTCTTAAAATGTGGATTCATTTGTGTCACGTTCTTGAGCTTTACAGCTACCTCAGTTTTATGTTATTAATCATGAATCATGAGAGGGTCATTTAGCGCTCAAATACGTGCCGTTTGTATATTAAAATAAAACGTGATTTTACTGTTAAAGCTTAAAACGTGTGTGTTTTAAAGATGACGCATTTTAGTCTGTGATATTTTAGATACAATCTCCTAGAATAACAATATCATGCAAAAGTGCTTATTTCAGTTATTTCACATATTTACACTTGTGTTATCTCTAATGAATATCTTATGGAGCTGAAATAGATTGGTTATTCACTCCAAGTTATGCAATTTGCAACGCGCAGTCAATTGAAAATGAACAAAGTAATAAGTATACAAATATATATATATATAAACTTGAGAAAAGGAAGAAATAGTATCTAGTACCTAAAAGAAATAGTACACACCTTTCCGTCATTATCCCAAAATTCATCCTTAGATAATAATAATAATAATAACAATCTTGAATAAATGATGCACACGTTTTCGCGCAAAATCGACGGAATGCTGTTGACGTTTTTGTTATTTTCTTGTGTAATTACTATCTATGGGTTTCGTCTCCAAGAAGCTCTGGAAACCGCTGGATGTCTAGCGCTGTGTAAAAACGTAAGTTAACTGAAGCTTTACACTCATCTTATAGTGCCGTACAAAAAAGTGTTGGATCGAAATAAATGAGATAATTTGTTACTTGGAAATTAGATTTTACACGTTTTGATTATTCGTCATACGTAGAATTGGTTTACATCGATAAGCTATTTCTTAATTTTTCCTTAATTCTCTTAATGATAAATTAGAAAAGCTTGGAAAAAGTGTATCGAGGCGAGTGCGACGTGCCGCCATACGTAATTTTATATCGGAAAGATGATAGCGTTAGAGAGCTAGAGCGGGAGAGAGAGAGAGAGAGAGAGCAAAAATTCACTCTGTGATAGGAAATGTAAAATTCAATCTATGTCGCGACGGTATCGAGATAGAAATGCCAATATGAAGCTGACAATCGTGCGGTGGGGCTCGTATCGAATAAGTGAGCCATTGGGCGAAATGTGCTGGCTTAAATTATTTCTTAAACTCATTTTGAAAATATACTTGATATTTCCAAGCACATTTTCTTAAAAAAGAAAAGAAAAGAAAAAAGAAGTCGATTCTCTAGTCCGTTTTAGAGGAATTTATCTATGCCGAGCTTACAAACTGAAGCGGAATAAGCATACGTACATATTGTACATCGGTATACATATTTTAACGTATTTTAGATATTTGTTTCGACTTTCGACACCTGTGTCAATATCACCATCACATCGTACTTGTTAGTTGCAAAAGCGATACTCGCATACCTGTCGTTTCTACGTTTAGATGTAAAAAGAAAAAAACGATTTCTCTTAACGATGTCGCGACTTTTCGCGAACGTCGATTTATTCGCGATATACGACAATATATATATATATATATATATATATATATATAGCTATATCGAAAGAGAAAAGTACCTACTAAAGCGGCAGACGGTAGACTGCATAATGCATCAAGTTGTTTTAAACATGTTTATCTCCTTTTTCGCATTTCCTTTGCGCTTGTGGAAAGTCATGCTTGCCAACTAGATTGCAAAACTTCTTAACGCGGACAGCCCGAGTCGCTTTCTTTTCCTTTGTATTGTATAATTTCACGATAAAAGCTGCTAATATAAATTGTTACAAGTTGATACAAGTCAATTATTATGGTATTGGCGCGCGAGAAGACATTTAAATTAAACGACCATTATATTTTTCACGCGCGCTTTTCTTTCCCTTTCTTCGCGTACATAAAGTATTGGTGATTACAAAAAAGAAAATTAAAAAATATGCACGACAATTGTGCCAAAAAAGTCGGTATATCTTTTGAATTTCGAGTATATATATATATATATATCCTATACGATGCGCATGCTAGCGGCGAAAAGTGGGCGAAAAGAAGCATGGACGATGATGTGTATGTGTCAGTTTATCGTGCGTTTAGACCATACGTAATGTACCTAGACGAGATAACGAAGCGATGTACGGATCCACATGCACGTGCGCGGTGCGCGATGCGACGTGGCGCGGTGTATGACGTACGACGTACGACGTGCGCGTGCGATGACCTTGCGTCAGTGCGCCAGGTAATTAATTACCGCCGCGTGCCCTTATTGTTATCATCCTATATTATCATCCGCGAGTACATACCCCTGAAATCGAATTCGAATTTGATATAATATGCAGCGTGATCCCAAGGAGAACAGAAAAGTCCAAATAGTATCAGTTTGACATCATATTGACCAAATTTATGTCATTTTTTGGTCATGATTCCCGGTAAAAAATTTTTCATATATAAATATATATAAATAGATATAAACATATATAATTATATATAATTATATATAATTATATATAATTATGTATGAAATATGACCATACATGAAATTTTTCATATATAATCATGTATAATTATATATAATTATATATATTTATATAATTATATATTACATATATTTATATATAATTATATATGATTATATATGAACTTTTCCATATATATAATCATATATATGTTTATATCTATTTATATATATATTTATATATGAAAAATTTTTTACCGGGATTGAAATCTCGATCTCAGATAACTTAAAAATGACTTTATATTGACTCCTTTTTTATTATGTCTTTTTGCTTTTTAGATCGAGATTTCAATCATGATCAAAAGATGACATAAATTTGGTCAATATGATGTCAAATTGAGATTATTTTGACTTTTCTGTTCTTCTTGGGATGCTGCGTTCACCGACCTTTTTCGCCATACCTTCATGCGGTAACGCCGAAACAATAAACGGATGTATATATCTATTTATTATATTTTTGTACGTCGTACGAGAGGTAAACATACACCGTTGACCGTGTGTTAGAATAACGTGAAAGAGTTATTTCGGAAATTAGAAAACGCGCGCTAATCGATATTCCAAACGCCGATAGCGTTCCTCGCGGCACATTCGAGAAATCGAAGGGGACGAACTTTGGGCCCCCTACCTTATAACACGATTTTCAAAGGTCTGAAGATGATTTTCAACTATTCGTGCATTATGGGCTGGGCAACCATCCTGTTGAATGTACATACTCCTTATATCAATGTATATAAGTACTGCTATTCAAAATAATGCCGCAAATATGAAATAAAATATCAATAAAAATGACATTTGTGGTAGTGCGTTGAATTCGTCTTAAAGTCCCCTATCAATATTATGAATAAGAGCATGGTGCCATTTAAAAAATTCAAGGCGTGAAATAGATAAATTTTTACCTTACAACCTTTTTTTTAAACTGTTGAAAGTGTCTCAAAAATCGTGCGGACCGTTAGGTTGGACACCCTGTATATATATTATATGACAGGACAGAGGTATAATTATTTCTATGACAAATCGCGTGATAAATGATTTGTCGTCTTTCAGGAGTCGTGCCAAAACGATTGTTCGCAACCTACGGGCGAGTTTGAGCGTAAGTTAAGCCATATATACATACATATACATATATGTGTATAACGCACATAGGGTAGCAAAATGTAGGAAAAGTCAAGTCTCGCTTGGATATTATATCGAAATTGTTTTACGACAGCTTATCCGAGAATAAACGAGGAAGCTGGCGCAAATGTTACTTTACACTGCAGAGGAATGAACGTGCTAATAATGAAACATAATCCTGGAAGTTACGTTATTGAGCGAAGCGTCTCCGTCGACGCTTGGGGTACAGCCACGGTGGTAAATGTTTTTCTTAACTTTTCTAAATTTTTAACCGTGCCGTTTAATTGTTACTATTCGCTCATGCTTGTGAGCGGCACAAAGCCTTACTCGGCACGGTCAAAAGCTAAGAGAATTTAATGGAATATGGTTTTTAAATAAAATGACTTAGATTTAGGAACATCCACCCGGAACGGAACGAGTAAAGCAAAACAAACGATAGGCGATCGGCGCGAAGCGATATGGTTTATGTTTTGTATTTCGTTTTCTTCACGCTCGCGCTTTTCACAAGAATCGCAAGAATCAGAGGAACATTATTCGAAAAGAACATATTATTATAATTAATACATGTCATCACGTCTTGTCAATCGATAAAGAAACTTTTATTCGAGACCTCACGATTGCGAAGCATTTATGCGTTTTTGTCTCTTTTCACAAAGTAGATTTCTTCCGTAGAGCAATGGCGGATTGTCGACATTTTCAAACTTGACCCCAGACACGCTTTATCGTTATCGTTTGCACAGAATAACACAGCGCGGGCTTTCATTAGCCGAAACATCGGATTGGTTTTCAACTTATGCAGGTATATTAACTTCCGAATCGAAATCTTTTACTTTGGCACAATATTATCGTGTAATACTATACATGCGCATATATTCGAGATTATATAAGCTTGCGTTACAATTTCCTCTTGTCAAGAATCAATTAAGATTAATATTTGCAGTCGATTACCAACCAGGCCAAGTTAAACACATTTTACTTGCAAAAATTGAAGAAGAAAGTAAAAATGTATGCGAACTACGAGCAGAAATTGTTTTCGAACCCGTTGAAGGTAACACGCGCATATAATATATGCAACACGTTTAAACAACTTCTAGTTATATCACGTTATTATTATATACAACATTGTCATTATTTTCTAGACCAGAGCTGTAACTATAATATATTATCTTGGTCAGGGGAACATGATTTGATCAATTTTGATTTAAAAAAGGTGAGTGAGGAGAGAGACAGAGGGGGGAGGGAGAGATATTATATACGTAGCATAGATTTATTTCGATTTTACCAAATTATCAGATACTATTCACATATGTTTTTTCAGTCTTTAGATTTCCGCTTTTTTCTTAGACACTTACGGTACGATCACAATAATACTATATCGATCCGATCGGGTAATGATGACTTTTCTAAAGTCAGTAATGCAATGATGTTTACTTTTATCACACCATCGTGCTTACAAGTTCATCATAATTTAAGCATTTGCGGTAAGTTGTTAAAATAATCTCGAAGAAGAATAAGCTCATTTTATCTTTTTTAACTTTTTTAACGAGAACATTTTGAGAACATTTTGAGGAATTTTTTGTCAAAGTTAAATTGATTCAAGTGTATTGCTTTTCCCAATTACGTAGCACCTGAAAAGGTAAAAGGTTTGCAGATGAAGCACATTCGAAAGCGAAATAAAGGATTATACGATGTTACAGTTAATTGGAATAGACCCATTCTACAACCGGACAATTACACGTTACAATTTGATTCGCTTCAATTCGAACCGCGTTTACTTGTTGTATCTGGAGTCAGTATTATCGCAGAGTAATAATTCTTTTAATTACAAAGAAAAACCGAAAGTCAGAAATTTTCCTTTTTTTACAGGATGCAGTCGAAGCTCTCTTCTTAAACGTCAATGTAAGACTAGGGTACGAGATCAATATTGTGGCAGAATCAAAGGGCGGTGTAAGTTTACGATCGACTATATCCGGGAATATCGATGAAGCATCAGGTAGGCATGTAGGCATAATAATTATTTTAATCAATCACTCCAACAAAATTTCTATTCGGATGAGACACATATATGCGACATAATATGTTGTAGAGCTATCTTATCGTGAGATCATCATAGTGTTATCAACATTACTGATTGTTGCGGTAGTGCTTGGAATAATTTGTATGCAACGTCGTAACAAAAAGAATAAGCAGATTAATATGGAATATATGCATTTTGAGGTAAGCTCATCAATAAACCGTGCATGACTGGTGCAATATTTATCCGATGACTAATTACAAAATAGTTGACTTTTGTCGTACAATCAACTTTGATATTTGAAGTAGTTCAGCTGGATATTCAGCCTTATTCCTCTTTCAGTGAAATGTCGAATGCAACAGACATCTTCTTATCGATCGTGTCTGAATACTACGTGTTTCATAGCTTAAATAATTAAGCTTTTATCGGATATTATTGCCAAAATTTGTTTTATTATCGATATAATTTTCTAATTACCTCAAATTCAAAGCAATCATCTAAAACGGATTTTAATAATTTTTCATTTAACAGGGTTCTATGGATTCCCTAAAGAAACCTTTAAAACGGGATCATGCAGTAGAGAATAGCGATACTCTTTTGCCTCATGATAAATTTCAACTTGCTCCACAACAACTGAAACTTAAAGGTATATTAGGCAGTGGAGCATACGGTATTGTCAGACTTGCCTCGTTGCAAGATGAATTCGGCGCTATTGCAGACGTAGCTGTCAAAATGATGAAAGGTAATTTGATAAAGTAAACACCAAACGAAGAAAAAACCTATTTATATAATAATATAATACATAAGAGAGAGACATATTCGAAGAAACGTAATTATGCCCACATGTGTAGATAGTAATCGCACATGGAAAAGTATTAAAATAATGTATAGATGAACAATTTTACTTCATTATATCCAGATAATCCAACAGTAGAGGATATAAAAAATTTTCATCAAGAGATTTTAATGATGAAGTCCGCTGGCCAGCACCCGAACATAGTATCTTTAATTGGATATTGCACTTTATATAATAAACCTTTATTAGTAGTGGAATATTGTAGCAAGGGTGATTTACAAACGTATTTAAGAACGGTGAGCTATATATGTTAAAGAATATAGCACAATTATATATAAATAAAAGAATAATGCATTTTGTTTAATAACAAGTAATTACTTTGTTATTTATATATGTAAAACAATCATTCTATTAAATTTTGTTTTTAGATTTGGCAGAATTTAGTGAATGCTGTGTTTGAACGTAGGACTCATTTTAAATCTAATATGGCGTCTTTTGCCAATAGAAACACAGATCAAGGTAATGCACGCACGCGTGCACACACAAGCACGACGCACACACATTTAGGATACATTTGGTGCTTTCCATTTAGTGACACAAGTCGACACAAGTATCGTTCTGCCTTCGTTACTCATTGAATGCAAGAAAGAGATAAAACGACGTTGTGTCGACTTGTGTCACTAAATGGAAAGCACCAATTGTGTATGCTTGCGTGTGTGTGTGTGTGTGTGTGTGTGTGTGTGTGTGTGTGCGTGCGCGTGCGTGCGTGTGTGTGTGTGTGTGCGTGTAGTGTATGTGTCATACACTACATGATAATAATTCCAAATGTTTTTTAAACGAGAAACTTTTCTATTATGCAGAAAAATCTATCCCCAATTATAAGAATATGCGTATGATCGTCAATCGTTTATATGATATTCAACAAGGTAAAAAAATCACATAGACCACTATCGGACATAATATAGGCAATACATGATTCTTCTGCTAATATGTTTTTCCAGATGTGATAAAATATACAGAAAATGTTACTTCCGCCGATTTATTGAATTTTGCTAGACAAGTAGCTACAGGGATGGTAAGTCGTGCCAATATTATTAAGTTTGTACTTTGAAACAATATGATATCCACTTTCTTAATTCTATTGTTTCGTATAAACTAGAATACAATGGATATTATGTTTAGGAATTTTTATCTTCTAATCGGATAGTACATCGTGATTTGGCTGCTCGTAATGTATTAGTGCGACCAGATAGAGTGGTGAAAATTTCAGATTTTGGTCTCAGCCGGGATATTTATCAAGAGAATGTTTATCGAAAGAAAGGAAATGGTAAATTGCCTTTAAAATGGATGGCAATCGAGGCTTTAACGCATCAAATATATACTACTTACAGCGACGTGTACGTATTATACTTCAGATTATATACATTATACCATCTATTTGACTTATAATGAAATTTTGGATATATTCATAGATGGGCTTTTGGTATTTTATTATGGGAAATAGTCACTTTAGGTGCCATGCCTTATCCTGGTACTCCCACAAATAAAATTTTACAATTTCTTAAATCCGGATATCGGATGGAGAGACCACCAAATTGTAGTCGAGAATTGTACGTATATTATAACATATTTCTTTAGTAGATTTGTAACTTTCAAATATATAAATTTCCAGTTTTGTTTTAACTTCTTTTTTATTCTTTTTCAGATACAGTATAATGTATTCATGTTGGAATATGAGACCACAAAATAGACCTACTTTTACCGAATTAAAACAAAGTTTGGATAAATTGCTCAGTAATTATTCGGAAAATAAATATTTGAATCTGTGCGATGTTTTATATGAATCAACCGACGAAAGTAATGAGCCAAGGTCGATTGATGCATGTTAAATGAAAGTAATAGTATAACTATTACTAACTCATCAAATCAAATTTTATCATACTCGAATTTTTACTGCAAAATCGTTTATTTTCTAATTACATATACAATAATTTTTAATGGTATATAACTCCTTTCGCGCGCGCGCGCGCGTGCGTGTGTGTATTTGTATGTGTGTGTGTGTGTGTGTGTGTGTGTGTGTGTGTCTGTGTGTGTGCGCGTGCGTGTACAAGTTATTTGCAATCTTAAAAAAAAACTCAGTGATAAATACATCAGTTTGTATAACTGAAGTTCTTTCCTATTTATTCGCAGTTATTAAATCATTAACATTGTTTTTATATACATTATACAGTATGCTGTGTATTGCATATTCAGAGTTTATACATAGTTTTATTCGATACGCGCATCTTGTTTTATTCATTTTCTTTATTTCTTCTAGAAAAGACGAGATCGACGAGTCGTGCATATAAATAAAGTACTACTGATTATATATCTTACTTCATATAATTTAAAAGTCAACACTGCCAACATATAGTTTTTATTCTTCAATAAATTACGAATTTAGTTGCAAATGTTTTATGCAGATATATGTATATATATATATATATATATATAAATTGTTATTATTATTATTATTGCGGAAATATTCATATTTCTTTACACTTGCTATTTGGAAAGTAAATAAGACTCGCCAATCTTGAAATGCAAAAATGTATGATTGATGTATGGCAAGGAAAATGTAACATAACTTACATCCGTATTGTAATATTTAAAATCTTTCGCTGTCATTTCAATGTTACTTTGTTATTAGTAAGTATACTATGCATTGAATACTAGCACTTGATGTGTGGAAAAAAAAAGAGATATTGCCCATACAACACAAATGTCTAAATATTCTTTTAGAATATCTAAAGCATTTTTTGGACCTTTGTATTGTTTAAGTGTCTATCAATGGATGCTATGTCACTGAAGAATCTTTTCTGTAGCATCACCAAATGTTATCGCTCTTTGTACAATTTGAGATTTTCTAATAATTGTATAAAATGTACACATACTACGTTTACGCGAGTGTTACTTCTGTAGTAACTTACTCAAATTATCGATAATTCACTCCGCGTAAACGGGTTCAACCCCGATTACGATAATTTGAGTAAGTTACTACAGAAGTAACGCCTCGCGTAAACGTAGTAACAGTTGACCAAATTATTAAATATTTCTTTAAGGCAATATCGATATAAACGTAGGAATCTTCTATGAAGAATCTTATGATAAATAAACTGTCCAATAATCTGCTTAGTATATAATATCCTGTAATTTAGCGACTTGAATAGAATTATATATGTAATTGAGTCGTATATATAATTGGAAAATATTCGACGAAAGGTCGTAGAAAAATTGACACGTTATATAATTATAATAATATAAATAGTATACCCTTTTTAATATTCAAGTATACAGTAAAAAAATGTGTTTCAACATAATAAATAGTTTTCATCCATCCAAAATCCGAGATACAATTGAATTGCGATAGTTACCAAACATGCACAACCAAAAATATCTTCTTATATTGAAAAATATCTTCCCAAAAGAAAAATATAGATTATAAATGAGTAGCAAGTAAAAATATAAATATATTTTTCAATTAATCAAACTTTTCATTCCAATAAGATAAATTTAATAAATATATATTACTAGCTTTTGACCATGTATAGATAGGGGACTTTCTGATTTTTTAATTTTAATTTTTAATTTCTTTTCGCAGCACAGAGATATTTTAAATTTCATATAAGTATATTTTATATTTTTGACTGGTTGGAATGTCACCATTGATAATGCTTTTTTGCAATGACAAAGGCTTAGAACATATCGTGCGCGGGGAGGGGGAGGGGCATTTCTCCCTGTGTCTCCATCGCAATTAACATGCTATCACAGAGAAAGTTGTTGCGTTATTACATATGGATTTCTGTTGGATGATTTTGCTTTCTTTTTTTCCTTTTTCTGTTTTGATTTTACTGCAAATTATTACATAAATCTTACTTATAGTTCTCGGGAATTTTTTACACTTGTGTGAACTCATGGTTAATCTCGTTAAAAAATATCTCATTATATCCAATATTATACATAGGTATTCCTAAAAATATGAGAATTAGTTAAGATGTATTCCTTTTCATAGTATCAATCTTTCCTTAATAAAAATTCAAGTGGAAATTTAATTAACGCGTAATTAAGCTTAGAAATTGGATCACGAATAAAAAAGTAATGCCAGCCACGCGATTAAATGTGAAAAGATATCGGGAAAAGAAATAATTCACGATAACGTTATTCAAAGGTAAGCTTAATTAGCCGGTAATTATTTCTTCCCTTAGATTTTTGAGAAAGAAAAAAAGTCAACTTTGAACATGTCAGGCAATACTATCGGATTTCATTCTTCTTTCTTAATCGTCTTATAGACGAACTTACAAATGTAAATTCGTTCACCAGAAACGTGACAAAATCTCACATTACGACACTGCTGAGTATAAGATAAAAATTTGTCCAAAGACTTGTTTGGTAATATACATACATACATACATACATATATGTATGTATGTATATATATATATATATATATATATATATATATATAC
>NJRQ01000358.1:127716-143637 GCA_003063805.1 Aphaenogaster ashmeadi | reverse complement strand
TATATATATATATATATATATATATATATATATATACATACATATATATATATGTATGTGTAGCAACTGTGTTTTGGGAGGAATATATATTATAATTTTACCTACATACTCTTATGTTATTTTAAAAACCGACGACTTAAGTTTATAGCTATGTTACTACAGCTCACATATAAATGTAATCAAAGAACGAAATATTATATTTTGTAATCCTAACATAAAGATTATACAGCAAAAACAATATACTTAATTAATAAATTTCTTTCTTTAAGAAGCCAAAAATCACAGACAATGTAGTCTCTATACCGGTATATTATTTACCGGCAGGAATCTCTCAATGTATTAATGTTCTTACTGCCTTTTGTACCACTTACGATGTTATCTATATCAGATGCTATCGTTTCTATTAATTAAACTATCTTCTTTGTCTACCGGTGGTGGGCCTGTAGTTAAAGTTGTACTTGGCCCTGCTGTCAAGTAGCCAGCAGATACAGGTGTCCCAGCTTAAATAACAATTAAGTAATGTAATAATTGGCAAAAAAGAAAAAATAAATATTAATGGTAGTAAGGCTTTCAAATATAAAATTAAAGACGATATAATAAAAGCCAATGTGAGCCAATGAGCCGTTATCGAGGCGAAACAAATCATTTATTCATCAAATGTACAATATGAATATACAATACAAAGTACTTTATACCGGCGTTGGCTCACATTGGCTTTTATTATATCGTCTTTAAAGAAAAAATACTTAGCTATGCATTAAAAAGTTATTTATTTCACATATATTATACCTGTAAGGTAACCAGAACTGGTATTATTTGAAATAAACAGATCGTGTCGCTGATCCTTATACTCAGCCCATACACTCGACTTTTCCAAAATGGCATTAACTTTTTCACCAAGAAGTAAACTTTTCGTCATGGCTTTTAAAGCTTTTACTATTTGCGCTTTAGTCGTGGCAGGATTTTCAACAATATCTAATCGTCCTTCCAATATATTTAAGAGATATGGTACCATTTCGGCGTCCAACGCCTACGGTAACAACAAAAGTGCATCAATAGTTTTGAACGCGGTATACTTGAATCGTACAAGTCTCTTCTCTTTACACGTACTTGCTTGATAAGTCTATCTTCATTCGTCGAAAATAATCTATTCAACGTCTCGCATGCTACAGCGATCATGTCTCTTCTCGATTGCATCGCATGCTTTAATGGATTTATGCATTCCGTTTGGCATATAGATGAGATACAAATCTAAACGCGAATATAAATCAAACAAATTAGAAATGTAACTCTAGATCATATATAATCAAAGATTTATTCACCTCGCTTGTAGCTAATTGATGTAGAATCAATATAGCTGTCTTGTATACCGATGGCTGACTGTTCTGAGCAGCCATCTGTCGACAAAGTCGTGGTATATGACCCAAGGATGGTACTTGATCCGCCAAAGTAGGTTGCGCTTGGAGTAAACAAACAAGAGCCTGCGTTGTTAATTCCAACATATCCGTCTAGAAAGAAAATTAAATGCAGAAAATATACAGATAAAATAAATATTGAAATAATATTTTTATACGTTAGCACTATATCCTTATAATATTTACATCAGTCTTTTCCTTGGACATTAATGTTAATGTAGTGTCCATCAGCTCACTTAAGAATTCTTTTGGTTTCCTAAGTGCCCAAGCAGGACTGGCTATGAATAATCGAAGATATACTCCACCCACGACAGGTTCGTTCGTCGCGATATCGATATTATTTTGTGTATCAGGTAACTTTAATATGGCATTAGGATTTCGTCTTTGTAATGCGTGGTATCTGAAAGATAAGACACAATTAACTCGATACATCACTAAGAAAGGAAAAAAGAAAAGACGAGAAAGGGAAGGAATATAATAAATCAATTCATAAAGCTTACTCGTCTTTCAACTCTGCAATAATTCTCGCTACTCTAGCTTTTGCATCATCATCCCATATTAATTCAGGATTTTCGTGCTGTGTTTCAAACATATGTACACACTGCTTGGGTGCATCGCGAATAGCTTCGCTGAATAATCTAGGTAAAAATTTCGATAAATCAAGTTTAACTTTTGGTCCAGCTAATTTATCGGATGACATTTTTGCAAGTAATTCAGCTGCTGCTTCCCTTGTCTGAATATTACCCGAGTTGCAGAAGAGATCAAGAATGTATACAACAGCCCCTGGAAAACATTACAAATATATCCACTACATGATGTATATATAAATCGACAAGCCTTGTCGATTTAGAAATCAATATCAATATTCTCTATCTTGCTGTACAAACCTTTGGACAATGCATCTTTTACAATTTTAGTCGAACTCATCAGCGCATACAAAGTTTCTAATGCAAGAAGCTGATACTCCTTTAGACTGTGCAAACATAACAACAAATGCACGACAACTTCATTCGCGGCAATATCATCAACACATTCTTGATTCTTGGTAACATTACTGATTACTTCTAGAGCGCTCTTTTGAATTAATTTAAAATTACTACAATTTAAAAGTCCAAACAGCAATTTAAAGTGTCCCATACACTGTAATTCAATGCCAGGATTATTTTTGATAACATTATTCAGAGCTTTCAGCGCCATCACAATGTGTTCCAATTTGTCTTGGTCCTTTTTAACCGAAGTAATACTTCCCAAGGATGTTAAGTATTCCGAAGATAGTGACAGAAATTCAAGCAGGTTTATTGTAAAACCTTTGGGATTCTGAAAATTAAACAGCTCTCCAAGATTACTTTTATCATAGACTGTAATTTCATCATTTTTAATTATCACACACGCACGCACGCACGCACGCACACACAATTTTGTTTCTAACATAGAAATAAATTTACCTCGATTGGATACGCCGATTGTTCATTGTATACTTTAACGAATATTTCGCCGATTACTAGTTCGTCAGCATGAGCAGTATACTTAAAATCGCTAAAATCGTGTTCAAAATTGCCGCTATTATTTAATCTCTCTTGCCGTTTCAGTTCTAAATATTCATTTAATTCCGCTCTGGTTCCATTGTCCCAGATTAAATATGGATTTGAACAATTAGAATTCAATATCTTTAAAATCTCTTCGGGTTTATCTTTAACAAGCTGACGTGCTAGATAGGGCGTTAACAAGCTTTCTAGGGCGGCAACAGTAACGGGATTAGCGGGTGTCTCATTATCGCCCTTCATGTAACCACCTAATCTAGCACAAGCACGAACTGCCAATTTAGCCAAGTTGTTGGCTACTTCCTGTCGATTTTCATCCTGATTTCTTTCTACACCACCTTCTTCTAACGTATAATCATAATTGAACATGAAGAGCAACAGATCCCATAAAGCACCAGATTGCAATAGCTGCATTTGTAATATGCTATCTGTAGCAAGAGATGAAATACACTCTGTGGCAACTGCGCATAATTTTGTTAAATGCTGCAAAGAGGACAAAGAAAAATAAAAATTAAGATAAAATAAGGTAGAAAAAATTCTATTCTTTAGCTATAAAATATCTTTGTATATACCTTAAAATGCAATATTCTGCAAAGGTCTTTTACAAGTTGCGGCAATTCAATAATCTTATCTCTGCATCCTCGAAACGATCCGGCAACAGCGAAACATCTAGTGATATGCATACAAACTTGCACTGCTACGTCAGTAGATTTACTCGATCTACTTAAAACAGACACGCATCGTGTATACGCTTCCAACAATACATCTAAACCACCTTCCCTTCGCAATTCTTCGGCATTTAAAGCCGAACAGTGCACCGTGTGGTACGCAAGTTCGCTTGCAGCTGCTAATAATGGGGCAGATTTTGAAAATAATCGTTCATCATCCGTTTCCAGCTTAATCGTTTTAATTAGCTGGGGATAACCAGCGTATTTGTAAGGTCTAAGCTCATCCGTATATCTGTGGAAAAGGATGCTCTGAGTTCTTAAAATCAAAACGATGTTGTCAGGATTAGGGCCAGTCGTCGACCAACAACTGCGACTGCATAGAAATTCGTATGCCTGACTGACAGCTTCGAACTTATCCTAGAATCATTATTATCGTTGTATGTGTACGTATATGTACGTATGCGAATACACATACGTGTATTCATGCTTACGCTTGATTCATGTCTCAAAGTAATAAAATAACTTGTAATAAATCTGAATACAGACTTACCCTGCCTTCAGGATTTTTGTCAGGATGATACATTTGAGCTAATTTATAAAATGACTTCCTGACGATCGCTTCATCGTGCTGTTTTCCATTGGGTAAGCCGAGCTGCTTATAAGCGTCATCCATAGTCATTAGAGGTGGTTTTTTCTCTACTTCTCTTTTCCACGCGTCTAATACATCTTTCAATAATTGCACCTAATTCAATATCACACTCGTAGTAAGTCATTAATGCTATGTATATAGAGTATTGTAAGATGACACAAAAGATCAAGTCAATTCGCTTCAACTTACAGGTTCTGGGATAGGCCACTGCGGAAATTTAACAGTATCGCAAAGATGTCTGAGATAGAATATTTGGCAGAATAATTCGTTTTCCAATTGTGGATATCTTACAGCAGGTATAGCGATATATTGATACCTGGCCATGGTATGACTTCGTAACTTGGGAGTGAAATCTGCAATATGTGCAGCAATTTTCTCGATAAGCATTCGTCGCATTTCT
The DNA here is from genome assembly GCA_003063805.1 of Aphaenogaster ashmeadi. NCBI lineage: Eukaryota > Metazoa > Arthropoda > Insecta > Hymenoptera > Formicidae > Aphaenogaster > Aphaenogaster ashmeadi. The sequence goes on along the minus strand of NJRQ01000358.1, from coordinate 138,964 downwards.
GCATTCCAAATTGCCTCCGGTGTATCGTAATCTCCAAGAAATATTTGCGCAAATTTCTCTGCTCCGTGATTCTCTAAATAACTCACCATTGCATCGGGCAATAGTTGACCGAGAATACTTCGTTGCATGATATCGGAAGAAGTGTTCTAAAGGATGCAACAACAATATTGTATATATTTCTCTATCGTAATCATATTACTATTTTTATTATAAAAGCAGATGGAAACCCATAAACTCACATCGTCGCTCCTAAAGGCTTGCTTAGTGTGCGTAAGTTGCAAGAATCTTGCAATTGGTAAGACGTTAGAACCAGTGTACATTAAGATAAAATAAAATACGCCGGTAAGATAAATTTTTGACACGTCTGCATTATCTCGCATCACTTCACACAATAACGTAGCGACTCTTTCAACTAGGATTGGATCAAACGTTAGCAAAAGCTGTACGATATGTGGCAGATACTGAAGATCGGATAACAATCGCTTTACACGTGGCAAGGGTCTGATTACCGCGTCATCGGCATCTCTACTTGGGAAATATTCACACATCTTGATTAAAATGTTCAGAATTAAATTAGCCAGTTCACTTTCATTTATCACAGGTGTTCCCTTTGCAACAAGACTCCACTTTAATTGTGGCACTTGTGAAATCGTTTTCCATCCATCTAATCCCTGTGCCCAAACTTTTGTTTTGTGAGTCACGTAATTCGAACCGTACAATTCTCTCAAGTCCTTTAGACTCATCGGACCTTCACGTTGATCTCCATTATTATAATACCATTCCTTTTCCATTCGCTCCTGCTGTGGACCTGCTTCTATCACATTGGTTTGCGTTGGTACGACAGCTCGGGAAGTATGTAAATGTGCCAATGTCAATAAATCGACTAAAGTTCGTACACCATTCTGATCCATTATGTCTTTGACATTTCGCCTGTGCAATATGAGCTTATCTATGAACATGACTAGCCTATCGCGCTCCGTTCTATCCGCGCAACGCTCCAACATTCCCAGGATGTATTTTGTATCTGAGAATGGGCCAATATCCTCGTAATATCGACCATACACTATCGTCATTGCTTGCAAGCAAAGGCACTTCATTTCGATTTTCGCAGTCAATAAAAATCTATGGTACAAATCATTAAAAAATTCGTATCTGCAATTGAAAATAAAATACCGTTACGTACGTAAACTGTCTAAAATTTTGTACTACAAATTAATTTGTACGCGATATCGAGCATAATAAAAATTATAACAAACGAATTACGCATTCTTTTTCTTATTTTCCTGCTATTTGTAACATCTCGTAAATGTTTCTTTTTTTTGCAGGTGATGCTTTCTGCCGTTGGTTTCGTTACGCTTACTACGCTATCACCTTTATCTTTGGATCCACAAAATTGGTAATGTCCCATTACATGATACTTTTTTCATCGAATGTATGTAAAACAGTTATCGATATATGTACTTACGATTTTCTTATGGGACTGTCCGGGCTATCTTTTTCCAATAAAAGCCTCAAATAATAATCTCCAATTTTCACTTCATCCGAAAGACATTGATATTGTACCTCAAACTCTCTATGATTCCATGCAATCAAGGTTCCACCAGCCAAGTCTTTGTCTGAACTAAATGCACGTATCTCATTTTCCAAAGCTATTCTTAACTCCTCTCTTGTTTTGTGATTCCAAATTAAATTTGGCAGTGCGTGATCTTGATTAAATTTATAATAGAACAATTTCCAATTTGCTTCAGATTTAATTCGTTCTCTACGTTTCCTTAGAACTATCGGACGTTCTTTAATCTTTTCTCTTCGTTCTATTCCAATACGAGCACCCCAATGTTGCAAAGCATTTTCTACATGCTTTTCAACTACTCGCATATGACGTTCGATAGCGATCCATTGTGGACTTTTTTTATTTCTCGATGCGTGATCTATAGCTATCTTTAAGTTGTCACGATTGTTCAATCTCTCTTCTTCCAAGAATGAGTCCGGTACTTTTTCATCAGAGTCCAAATAATTCAACAAACCCACGGGCTACAAATAAATTGCAGCAGTTCCACATTATTCATAGTTGCAACACAGCAGTAAGTAGATGTAATTTTAAAAGCGTAAACTGTCCCCACCTTGTGGAGTGCAAATCCTATTTTAATATAGATAACATCGACTCACCATAATTCGTTTCAATAATCCCATAGCTGTAGGGTGTCCTGTGACCCATAAACCTACTAAATGTCGACACAATTGTCGATGCGTTAATAGTCTGCCATCACTACCGATAGTAAATAAACTATTTAATAAATGTCTCGGTAAAGCTCCTTCCGCAAGTGCCAGTTCTTGCATTTTTGCTGCTACTTCTGGTGCACCCTCTTCAATAATCGCTCGCATTATCAATCCAGCACCTTTGACCACAGCCAGTGAAGGATGTTGAAACAATTTAAACAATGATCTACCTCTTGTAGCAACCATTTCTAAAAGATTGTCAAAATGTTTGCCATCAGTAGTTTCACTGTATGGTACACACAGGGCAAATGTTAAAAGATCGAGCATAGCAGAGACTACCAGTGCACCTGTGCCACGATTCTGTAATAAAAAAAAGAAAGGCGTATTGCATCAAATTCTCTCTATCATTTGATGTCATATTATACCTTATAAGGCGTTTCTGAACATTATCGAAAAACTTTTACAGCTTTTTATAGCTTCTTAGCAAAGGACACATGTACCCCTTCCTCGTATATACATTAAATTTATCAAGAAATCAATAATACTTTAATAATAAACCTTAATTATACCTTAATGTGTGTGTGATAAACATATATATGTATATATAAAATCAGCAAAAAAAGAAAAAACCCAGGAAAGATGCCAAAAGACCACTGCCACAAGTCGTATGAAGCAAAGGTTTTAAAATAGATCTGATGTTACAAGCAATAAGAGTAAATATTATATAAGGTGAAACACTTACAATATGATTAATCCACATTTCAAGTAAACTTTCTAAAAACTTATTACTGCTGAGCAGACTACTTTTGTTCAATTGTTCTTGTCTTAAATCGCAATCGTCATGCATTGGTTGCATTAGAGCGCAAATACAATCTATGGCAGCTTGCGTTACACCACAATTTTGTCTTTTTAAAGCCTTCACGACTTTTGTACCAACAGCTTCTCTAAAGCCAGAAAGTGTTGTAAATGCAGCGAAACCGATTTTGCTAGCCACTAGTCTTCGCAGGGCATGAAATTGTGCTTCAATCTCGCTATTTGTCTCGAGATCTTTGTTGATCAAAGTATTTAAAGCCCCGAGGATAATCTTGTCTTTGTTTTCAGTAAAAATCCCCTGTAAGTAATCATTCGTGATACGATGTACTTGGAGTTGTAATGTTGTTACAGTCCATTCAAGCGGTACAACTTCCTGGATAAACAGAAAATGTCTCATGTCTCTTCACGTACTATATATATTTATTTAAATTTTTTTCATTTGAAACTTTATAATTATATTTATATTATATGTATATCGATTTTACAAGAAGAGAAAAATGGGTAAAAAGAAGTCTGCATAATTTCTCTTATAAAGTTTCAAAGAGATTCTAAACTCAATCAGTTAATATGCTTTAACCGCTTCAATGTACTGTACAAACTCTTATACATGTGCACAAATACTTAATGATATTTCTTAAATATAAATTTCGCATATGCAATCAGAGATAGAGAAATGCTTCATCTTACGTCTTGCGTAATGGAGTAATTAAGACCGCTGTACGGTATATTTGCGTTAAATCTCTCCAAAATTTCAGCAAACGTACGTCCTCCAGGCGGCTGCTGAAGGAATTTAACATGCGTCGTTTCGACTTCTTCGTCAACAGGTAGATTGAAAGGTCCGAGTCTTTTACCTCTGGCTATGGGATACATCTTCACGTGGACATCTCTATTGCCGGATGCTCTTACACCATCCAATAAAGATGCTAATAAGGAATCTCTATTTGTCGCGGTATAACTGCGCATTTGACCGTTAAGATATTGTATAGTAAACAATTGAGGATTATCGTTATCACGAATCAAAGTAAAAATGTCCGACAGTGGTCTAAGAGTACAAATGTTATACGTTTGAGGATCTCTTTCCAACAGGCAAGTGTCCGAAAGACAAAGCGTTCTTCTTTGAGGATCTAAATGCCTGGAGGAGATCTTATGGACAGTAAATTCCGATACGCTCGTTATATGCTCATCGCTGCTAAATTTCCCCAATCTTTGAGCAATGAAGTCATCGAGTCTTATAGGCTCCTTCAACATTTTTATATTAATGCCCAAGTTATTTAATGCGGCTTCTTGCAATTTCTTTTTTATCTCTTCCATGTGTTTAGAAGCGAAGAGATGCAGACGTCCAAATCCACCACATACAATCACAAATCCATTGGGATAATCTTTCATTGTCAGGAGCCCTTCAAAATCTTTATAACAATAACTAGCTAATACCATGTTTGTCGCAGGATCTAATTGATCGAGACTGTATGGTGTTATTTCTAATACAATGGGTAATCTTGTATCAGACCAGTGATGTTTATAAGCCGAATATCTCTATAAATATAAATATTATCAACATTATACACACACACACACACACACACACACATACACACACAGGTGTGTGTAAACTCACCAAAATTTCTTTAGATTTTTCAACATGGTTTCTGTATTTAAGTGCTTCTGTCAATAAGTGTGGCCTATGTTCAGTGCTAAACTTCATGGTCTCATTTTTCCGCTCCTTACGTACGGTTATAGTAAATTCATGAGAACCCAATTGATTTCTATTTATTGGCTGTACACTTATAAAATCGGAATATTCCCATTTGTTTGTTACTTCTAATGTGCCTGGATTGTATGTTGTTATCCCCATAGAGCCAATGGAGAAGATACGCTTGTACCTAAAATACGTTACTGAGATATAAGTATGAAAGTAGTATTACTGTTTCAAAAAGATGTAACATTACTGAATGTAACTTGATCATATAAATAATAAGAATATTTTTATATTAAAAACTAGATATTTTCTGAACATATCTAATGTAAAAATAAGATACAATTTAAAGTTTGTATATTATTTTTATTGAATAATCATAAATAAATGATACAATTCTTATATGTAAATTTTTTATAAATTTGTCATAACATGTGGATACTTTCTACATCATACAGTTATAGACTGGGCTTATTAAATATCAAACAATCATGGAATCTTATTGGATGTAGTGTGAATATTAATTTCCTTTCACATCTTTCCAACATTTTTAATTAAATTGTAAAAATTGATTGATATATGTAATGGAATACGTACATGTATGTATGTGTGCGTGTGTGCGTGTGTGTACATATATATATATATATATATAAAAGAAGAATGTGCACTTACTTTCCTTTCCATGTAGAATGCTTGGTAACTAAAAAGCATGCTACATCTTGATTGTCCTTTATCGGCATCATTGTTTCATTTCTTATGGACGCAATCGTATCGGTTCGGATAAAGTTTTAATTAAACCGCAGAGTACTACTTGCACAAGGTGAAAGACGTAGGAGAACATTCGCGCACAAGTTACAAAATTACACGACCGTCATTACGTAAGGGGTACAGACATAAGAAGAAAGATATAAATTTTAACTATATAATCCTTGCTGCTGAGTTTGGTTCAAACAGATGGTACTTGTGTACGTGCTCATTAATCCCTTTCATTTAACAAATGTCATCTTCGACAGCTTCGTCAACCTGGAAGCGGCCATGACAGTCGAGAATGGCTGGGGCCTGGGGGCGTTAGGGGTGTTGACGAACAGCTGTTTCTAGATGTCGGCACTCGGTAGTCGGTACCGCGCTGTTGTGCGCTGCACCAGCGCTACACCAGCCGCGCGGCAAGCGTTTCCGCGTCCCGTGTGCAGGAGCCAATTGGAGCCAAGCGATTGAATTTAAGAATAGCCAATTGCAAAACTTAAAACTGACCATCGCTAACCTAATTTCTTGGCATTTTTTGGCTTTCCTTTTACATTTCATTCCGCACTTTTCCTTTGCCACACTTTTTTTTTAAGGATTGTCATGATACTCTTATTGTTGATATGAGATTTGACAAGAATAAATTAGGAACGACGACTGATACTTGTGACAGTTTTTCAAGTCTTGCTATTGGCGATTCTTAGGAGTCACTGGTCACTGGAGAAGAAGATAGGAAGAGAAGAAGCAACCGGTCTCTGCCTCTTTATATTTGGCGTTTGTTCGAACTTGTCACGTACAATTTTTCTCTCTTCTTTTACAGAGAAACTCTATATAAATACAGGTAAATGTTGGTAACATATTTATAAATAGTCGTTTTATCGTCGAATATTTATGATATGATGTATCACATGTAGCGATAGCAAAGCCAACTTAATGATGACATTACGGTTAAGTGTACGTGAATTTCACAAAATTTATTTATAAAATATAAATTTCTTACATAACGTACACGCCGCGGCGTACGTAATAAGACTGGAGAAGTGTAGGTACACGTATTGAAACGATCATGGAGTGCAATGCAAGCAAAGGAAACATCAGCATGGACGTGATTGAAAAAACCGCGATGGAAGTGGAACTTGAAAAATCGACTACTGATAACAGCCTGAATATTAGTGAGAATAGTACCGTAGCACCAGTGATAATAGAAGAATTGGATGAAAGTGCTATCAACTCAATGGATATGGATATAAATGAATTCGTCGAAGCGAAGGCATTACAAATAAGAGAGGTAACGGATATTATTCCAAATTGTGCATTCTCTTCGTTGTGTAATTCCAACAAGGATATCATGGATGTGGAAGATCAGGATACTTCGCTAACTGCCGACGAGGAAGATCGCTTGACAAAACAGTTTTTAAATGGCGAGTTAACATTTAGCGAGTATTCATCGAGAATGGATCAGGATATAGATCTGGAGACGGTAGAAAATGATACGTCCAGGTACGACTGAAAATATCTCCATCATTTTGACAGCTAATTGCGAAAATTACATTTCATCTTTTTTTTAGAAGGACGATCGGATTCGATCGTGTTACTGTACAAAAGATCGTGGAACAAAAATCGTACAAAACAAATAACATGCGTCAGAAAAAGAAAAGGCGTGTTTTACCACCAGTTTTGCAAGGGCTTATGGGAGAAGCAAATTTAAGATTCGCAAAGGGAGAGGTAGATTTAGCAGCTCAAATATGCATGGAGATTATTAGGCAAGTTCTCTCAATGTATTATATTAGCGTAATACGCGTGGTTAAAATGTTTTCATGAGAGCTGTTGAGCAGTTTTTAACGCTTGCTAATTGTTTTCTTAGGCAAGTACCGAGCGCTCCAGAACCGTTTCAGACGTTAGCTATGATATATGAAAATGATCAACCAGAGAAGTCGTTGCAATTTGCTCTAATTGCTGCCCATCTTAGTCCTAAAGATGCCGATCAGTGGGTAAGATTAGCTAACTTGTCACTGGAAAGTGGTGACATAAAGCAAGCGATTACGTGTTACTCTAAGGCGATTCAAGCTAGTCCAAAGGACATAAGTTTATACGAGACGCGAGCGCAGCTTCAAGAACAGAATGGAGATAAAAAAGCATACCTGCGAGGATATACAAAACTGATTCATCAATTGGAAGCCGAGGATGGTGAATATATAATGAAATATGCAAAGATATTAGCTAAACGTTATATGCAAGAAGATAACAATGAGCAGGCGTTAGAAGCAGTGGAGACTATTTTTGCCAAATGTCCTGATCTCATTACATTAGAAGAAGTTAATATCATGACTGAATTGTTAATAGCGCTGAAGCAATTTAAGAGATGTTTAGATATATTAGTGAAGTATACAAATATTCAAATACGATGTAAGAATAACGAGGTGACAGAGAAAGGGAGAACAGCCAAGAGTACAAAATCCGAGAAGGGAGAAGAATCAGGTAATATGAAAGGGAAAGCTACGTCTCTCGCTCCATCAAAAGGTCAAAATAGCAACGAAATAGAGTCTTGCGATGTACCGGATAATGTGGTTGTTGACTTGAAAGCAAAATTTCTCATAACTCTCATCGAATTGAACTATATCTCGATAGCTGAAAAACTGTTACCTAAATTTTATATGCGCGAGGATCCAGAGATTTCTGGAGATCTCTTTTTAGATGTAGCGGAAGCATTGATGGGCAAGAAAGAATTTCAGCGCGCCATAATTTTGTTGGACCCGTTGGTTAAAAGTTCGAATTTTAGCTTGGCTGCAGTTTGGCTGAGGCATGCAGAATGCTGGGTTGGTTGCAATGATCTAGATAAAGCCATAAAATCTTACGAAGCCGTCCGAAAGTTGTCACCGCAGCATTTAGGCGCAAGATTAGCTCTAGCCAAGCTTTATAAAAAGTCGGAACATTATGATAAGGCGATACAAGTTCTCTACCAAGATCCCGAATCCGATACATTAGATCCTGACGTTCTGTATCAAAGAACACTGCTACTTTTTAAAGTTGGAAGATACGAGGAATACTTTTCCTCGGGAATGTTACTTTTCTCAAGACATTGCGTTAATATTAGAAGAAAGGTCGAATTAAATGCATTGGCACGCGCAACAGGTGTTCGCCAACGGCTCGATAGCCTGCAACTTCGTCGTTTATCATGCGGGGAAAAGTTGGAAGATGAAAACGCCCCAATGTTTATCGTTAATGCAAGACCGAGCGAAAAAAATGAATTTCTACTTTTCTTACAAATGTGTAAACTAGCGTGTAAATTAAAGAAGTATGGTTTTCTTCAAAGATTATGTTTCACTGCTCTGACATCAAAGAGATTTAAAAAGAGAAACTCTCATATTATCTTTTTGTGTTTAGTTTCTTGTATTCATAATAAGGATTCGTTCTACGGATACAACATCGTCCGAGAATTCGTACGTGTCTGTCAAAGGTCCAACTCGTGGAACTTGTTAAATATAATCATTCAGAGTGCAGAAGATTTGAGGCATAACAGATTTATAATGCGATTACTCGGAAGAGACGTGTTTTCATATTTGCATATCATGCACGCAAACAACTGTCTTGTTTCAGGAACTTATAAATATGCTTTAAACGGTTATATGTCTCTCTTTAAAGTAGCGCCTAGTGCATTGTTAGCATTGTTAATAGGCGTGACACAATTACAAATGGCATGTCAAAAGATGTCAGCTAAGAAGAATCAGCTTGTAATTCAAGGTGCGTATGTGTGTACATGTATATCTCGCTCGATAAGATAAGAATTTATTTTAAATCTCATCGTTAAGGTTTAGCATATATTTAGAGAGGCATACACTTGTATATTACACAAACTTTACCTCTATGTATTGGTATATATATATATATATATATATATATATATATATATATATATATATATGTGTGCGTGTGCGTGTGTGTAATGCCTAATGTAATAATATATATTATATACTGATACAACTACAAAAAAATATATCTTTTCAAAATAATACAACTACAAACTATATTTTTTCGAAAAATTCTCTAATCTTTATTTTTATCTTTGTTCGTAGCGCTAGCCTTCTTCAAAAAATATACGCAATTACGTGGTAGTGAAGGTCGACAAGAAACTTATTACAACATGGCACGGGCCTTTCATCAAATTGGTTTATTACCGTCTGCGATTCACTTTTACAAGTTGGTCCTGAAGGAAGATCCAGGAGATTTAGTCAAACAGCATGCAAATCTTTTAGACCTAAGAAAGGAAGCAGCTTTTAATTTACATCTCATCTATCTGCAATCCGAAAATCATCTTCTTGCTAGAATGTATCTTGAGAATTATATCACAATATGAATTAAAATTGAAAAAGAGTCGTTCTCTGAGTCGTTTAAATGTGATATTTTATAGGATTCTGCTTGTAATGTAATGCGTGTTCGCGCGCGCGTTTGTGTGTATGTGTGTACAGCGCTATGTAGTAAAAAGTAAATTTTTGTAACAGAAATCTCTTTTCTTATCAAACATGCCTGCGTTTCTTTTTCATCTTGTATTATGTTTAATATTACCTCACTGTAATCCTGCTCACTGTACAATTTTTTTTTTTTCCAAAAAAGTACAACCGAAACTTCCATCTCTGTGAGACAGTCTCACATCATGTGACAAGTGTATACATATATATATATATATATATATATATATATATATATATATATATATATATTGGCGAATCTCTTTAAAGGATTTCTACACTTTACGCAATATCGTTTTTAAATGTATCTTTGCTGTCGCTACATGTGATTATGTGATAAATAATAATATGTATGATGTTTTTTTTCAAGATGATGAAAAGAATCCGATCTCTTAAGGCACATCACATTAAAATATAGTCGATTTAAAGATTTTTCTTTAGAGCAATGGCCACTGGTTTAAAGGCTGAAATTGAATTTAAACAATTGTGCGATGTCTTGGAAGATGTTGCCAAGGCACATGAAATAAAAAAGAAAGAGCTAATTTTACATACATTCATCGACGAATGTCGAAATATTGGCGATAAATTGAAAATAGAATATCCTGAAACGGTACGTACTATGTCACATATCATCATCATTGGTGGTATAGGCTGCGATCCACTTGAATAAATGGATACTACAAATATTTCGAAGCGTTCAATTGACCAGAACAAAGAATTCTACCAATCAAAGAATGCTTCAAAGCATTTGCAGCATTAATTGATGTAAGAACTGATCAATTTACTCGTGGAGAAACTTTTAAGAAAGTTATCGTGGGTTCTTTGATGAACAATTAAGTTTTTATTTCCAGAAAATATAAGAATTGCTAAAATCTACATTCTATATGTAATCTGACGATATATACATTTGCGTATTAAAATTTTATAATATTACTTGATATCACAAGAACGCGATGTAGAGACGAGGTGTTTTGCCTTTGCCGCCATTATAAATGGCGCGTAATAAAAAGATATCCAAAAATCTCCAATTAGTTTATTATCCGCGGAATAAAATAGAAGGCTAAGGATAGAGAAATTAGAGCGGAGAATTTGAAAATGGTAGCCTTACGCTCTTAGAACATATATATATATGGAAGCGGAATAGCAGACCGACGTATAGTTGGCAAACTAATTAAAAATTATTTATAATTATCTTTTCCAATCGTTTGGAAATCATTTGGAGAAATTTGGAAATAACTTTTTAGAGTTTGGAAAACCATACATAATTAAAAATTAATTAAAATCAATTAAGCGTATAGTTGGCAGACATATTGTCTAA
>NJRQ01000358.1:99096-122233 GCA_003063805.1 Aphaenogaster ashmeadi | reverse complement strand
CAAACTGATAAAATCAGTAAATAGATCTTTTAAAACCCTACAACTTTTGTCTGAAACATTTTTCTTTAAAATGTCGCGTTTACGAAAAAATCGGGTGGGACGGGTGGTCTGAAACACCCGGTATATATATCGCACTAATCTAATTTTGCTAATTATCTAGCTTGCGGACAATCAGTTTACCGTTGAGCAGGAAAAAGAAATGGACAAGGGATTGTTCGGGAGTGCATCGCCTTATTCGCTATTTAGAGATATAATCGGATTCTTTGAGAATCAATCGTGTTACGCTAAATTAAAATTCCGCTTCATGTCAGGTACAGTTAAAGACAAAATTGATAATTCCATTACGCATGCCTTTGTAGAAGATAACGAGACAAGCACTATTGTGAGAAATGTGAAAGAAGCACGTGAGAAAACATCTATAAAAATCGTTAAATGTAAGTGGATCGAGGAATGTTTCCGAAATGGCCGAGTGTGTGAAATTACAGATTACCTGATTGATTATTAAAGATGTATATTGCTATCTAAGATGTGTAAAAACAAATATATCAAAAGTTTCATAAGATGAAGAAATGTTACATGTGTATTTTCGACGGAAACTTACGATATATTTATGGGATCATTTTAACTCACATTTTCGTGAAGCACTGAGAAACTAGGTACTAGGCGGAGTGACAGTCGGACAGTTCGCTCATTTAACATCTTCCCGTTTCGAAATATTTCTTCTCGACTCGAGCCGCTACCCTTCCCCATCTCGTTTTATTTCATCGGAATGCGCGCAAAATACGAAGTGAGAAACGCAGCTGCGACGTTGCTCTTACAAAGCCTGCCATTCAGAGAGATCTCGCATAGATTAACGTCAAAAGATCACGAAAAGACTCGAGGTGCATACATCGAAAAGTTATGAGCAGAAGATTATATTTCCATTACTGATATTTTATGTAATCTTTAATCTCTTTACTGTTTTCAGCTTTCAGATTTTTATTCCAAGAATCATTGTTTTAAAAACAATTTTTAGTTGTAATGAAAGAGAAATTATATATAAAACAAAAAAGAAAAGAAAGCATACTCTTTTTATGTTGATGTAAAATACTATGATGCAAAATGATTAATCTCATAAAGAATCTATAATTAATATGAGAGAGAGAGAGAGAGAGAGAGAGAGAGAGAGAGAGGGGGGGGGGGGGGGGGGGGAGGAGGGGACGGAGAATGAATATTTAATATTTCGTCAATTAACGATATTGGCGCCGACAAACATCCTAATTCGTACGGTTGATGAAAATAATATTAAATATATTACACACACATCATGGTCAAACTAAGCGGCCATCTCGTTAGCAACGAAGAGGTGTCTCGTGTCTACGAGGTCAGTATAAATAATATACGAATATGACTGACGTTCTGCCCGCGCAGGATCTACTTATAGACTCTTCACCTACAGATGGGACGCGTATTAATCGAGTTTCAGATTTTCGGAGCGTGCGACCGAGCGTGTCACTCTCCTACAGTATGTCGAATTTATTCATAGAATTTCTCGTAGCTAACTCGCTAGTTGCCAATTATACATGGAGATACTCGTAACTGCTGCTGTCTATCGTACATAATAGCACGGTTACGCATAATGATAATGGGCATAATGGTAATGGTTCAATGACTACGTACTACGTGTGACAAAGTCTATGTGCCAAATCGTCGACACCGATAGTTGGATAGATTATTAATTGAAACATACGCGTATAGATACAAAATATGATTGTCTTTTACGCATAATTAATTTCAATGAGTCTGCATGTAATTGAGGCAAGTAATTGATATATTTTCCCTCTTATACAATTAATTCATAATAGAAAATGTGTAAATCATCCGCGTCTTCATCAGTTTTAAACAATTTTCGTTTTTTTTATTTTCTCGACGAATTACGCCTTTATTATTTGACACATTGGTGACGATTGAGTGAATCCTAAGGGAATAATTCCGATAATTTAGTAAGAGAAAAAGTTACTCTTTAGATAAGAGATCTTAAGAAAGTAGTACATCTCGAGCAAAGGACTGTCACATTACCGTTTCTCTTTCTTCAGCAAGAATTTCTTCTGGTGCAACAACGACTTTTCGGACATGACTTTTTATGCTTAATAAAATCATTTGAAATCGCTGGTACCGTATCATCGTCTTGCTTCCTAATAGAGAATTATGAAATTTAATCGATTTACATAAATTAATTAATATTATACATATTATACGTATCAAGAATGCGAAATTAAGAATATCTTATATTACAACATCCTAAACATTAGTATAAATATTAATCTTTGTTCAATGCAAATTAACTGAAGAACAATGAAAACTTACAATCGTATTGGCTTGTTGCATCCACATAGATAACGTTTACTTTGCATCCTGCATTGGATAAAAAGATACAAATAACATTTGTTTATTTGTTCGCCTTATTATATATATATATATATATATATATATATAAATTTCTTCTTCACCATTATATATATATATATATATATATTTTTTTTTTTTTTTGCAAAAATAAATTGAGAAAAATGGTAAAAAAATTTTTGAAAAGTAAGCAGATACGTTCGTTTAAAATATACTTGTTCGATTGGTATATTTAAGACTTCTGCTCTTCTAAACTATCCATGTTTTTCTTTAACTTTAAAGTATCTTATCCACTTACCCTTTTGCGCATACGCATCCACTCGGCCGTCTAATGTATTAGGAATTAGTATTGTCCACGTTATATCAATTTTGATAATTCTATTATTATAGTATCGCCGGTCATACGAAGCGTAATCCTTTTGGCAGAGATTTTCGTCAAATATGTAATACGTGAGAGATACATTTGTCAGCGCTATTTGTTACATGCTTTCTAGATTATGGCACCTATTATGGACTTGTTCGGAATCGGTTTCCGACAGTTGCATAATAGGTACCTATGACACACTATTCCGTGAAAGAAAGATAAAATTCTATACAATGAAATAAAAGCTTTCGGAAGACGCGTGTGTATGACCAGCGTGACTCACTTTCCGCTTTCCTCCCTTAGTAATTCTCTCATTTGAATGTTGCACACGCAGCTTTTCTCACTGTAGGGTAAAAACAGAATTACTTCTCAGGAGGACATCGTTCGTCATTTTGGTTCGGTTCGGCCTACTATACGTTGAAGATGCTCACTTTTCCTTCAAGAAACTGATATACAGAAATAATATCCCGGTAAATCCAATAATAAATTTTCCAAAATACCAAGTGAGATTGGTCGTGCAATCCGGCATCGTGAATATCCCGGTTCGGAATTCCGAGCCACACTGATTGTGAGCTTAAGTCAACAGCACAAGTCGCAACAGCTTGATACAATTCAATATTCGGTTCAGGTTCAGGTTCAGGTTAGATTATTACTGTTTACTTTCTCGCAATTTAAAATCCACATTATACGAAGCGCGATTACATATACGAAAACAAATGATAAATTCGCCATTCGAGTTTCGACGCGTGTCAACAATCCTAAAAAGTTACAGGCGCTACATCTAGTTTATTTTTATGTCATTCGTAAATTGTTAATTGACGACGATACATTTGCGTATTGAGCGTATTTAATATACCTTTGACCGGTAGTATGTGCGTATATGCACGTGCTAGTTGTAACACGTCACGTCAAAGTAAATTTGACACAAAGGCTGTCGTGTCGCGTCCCTTGATCTTTCCAACTTTTTAGCCGACAATGAGAAACAGACGCTGAATCCGTTAATTCACACGATTAACGTAATTATTATAATTGTAGCGTATAGAAAAATGAAACAAGACTTTGCTTTTATATTTAAGTCTATATTAAAAGCAAAAATTGCGCTATTTTTGCTTGATTATTTTATGATCGATATATTCGTTTTCTAAGAGATAAGCATAGGACAGTTTATCGTCTCATTGTCAGTCATTCTTCAGCTTCCTTGTGGCAAGAAAGATGTTGAATGACCTGTCAACATATTTGCCGTCTTGACAACACCCTTAGGCAGGCTATCCACGAGGGCAGGAGAAAAGAAAAAGCGTCCAAAATGACACCCCTTCGTTCCACGCTCATTAGGATGAATTCCTCAGTGCGTGTCACGCGTGCCTACCCGCTACCGTCCTGTATGTGCGCGTGACATATGTAAATTTAAACTTGTCTAGCCGCATGATTTTACGAGAACAAAAAACTCCGTGGAGAAAAACGTGTTACATAGACGACATAGTTTTCATCATTCAACTTGTAGTGGAATATTACGAATACAGAATACGTATTATATATAATTAAAAATATTGCCCGACTAGATATATATAGTCTTGGTTGTTCGACAAAAAAATCATTAAAAAATAGTGAGAGCATGACGTAGACTATAATATATATATATATATATATATATATATATACACATATATATTAATTGTATATAGGTAATTACAACGCGCACCTTGAATTCAAGAATTTTCGTGCGTGCTCAGTTTGTGTGGAAACGGTTTACGGTTGTAAGCAGTATTTTCTTTCGATAAAAAATAATCTCGAACGTGAGTTTTTCTCTTCGATGGAAGAGAATTTAGTGTAATGTTTAGTTACCGTATGATATGTATATATTTAACATTGCCGGCAACAATAGCAATCATACTCGGTCAATATAAGCGCGATCCCTTCCGTTGTCTTGTTCACGGATCGTGTTATGCACCGCAAAAATAGAAGACAGACAATCTCTCTCTACTAACAACGTTGTGCGCCAGCAGCTGCAACCATATGGCATTCTTTCTGTGATCTTGCTCTAAGAGCTCGTTAATACGATCCTCTCGGATGTTGCCAACACACAGTTAATATTAGTTTCGAGTATGTTTTCTCAATATATGAGTGACACCGTGGACTTCCACTGCGGTTTCTTCCTCGATAACCACCTGGTTAACATCCTGCATAGTCAACGTTATTTCTGAAAGGATACCGCATCACCATATTTTAATGGCGCCGCTCTCTTTTCTTCTTTAAAGAGAAACAAGATGAAACGTATATTTGTGTGTAAAATACCTATTTGTCACATATTATTGGACAGCAAGAATTAGACAGTATCAGGAAAAATATAAGAATGAAATGTGCATAGAGTCATATAGGAAAGCGCAAATTGGATCAAATTTAAAAGTTTCTCTTCTAGAGAAGTTCGAGTACCTATCGAGATATTCGAGGATGAGAGTCCAACTTTTTCCAAGCGACTGTAAACAACAATTGGGTTGGATTGGAAATCAATGATTGGGCTGTCAGTCTAAAGCTAATTAACTCTTGTATTCCATTTATTTCTTGAACGATATAATAGATGCGAGAAATTTAAACTTTATCCTATACGCGGGCATGCGTTTAGATATCTATACATGTGGGTATGTGTACATATATGTCAGCCTTCAGATCTGACAAAGCATCGATACGTTACACATACACATGTATACATCATGCGAACTATATAATCAAAGAAGCTATCCCGTTAACGAAGGATTTTTCTTTTGTAGAGCTATTCGTAACAAGAACGCGAAGAGAAACATGGTGATCCATTGGTTCGCAGCCGACGAAAGCGGCGGAGTTTCCTGAGCTTTCGAGCCAATGGGAATACGTCGGCTTGCTAAAAATACATTTTGAATCACAGTAGGAGGAGGAGGAGGAGATGAGACGACACCTCCTTCGCGAGAGACAAGAAATATTCTTACGAGTACATCTCTCTACTCGAGCAAGACGTGTCGCGGGATAACTCAGTCAACGTATTTAAGAAGAGTCAAACGGATACAACGAGCTCGGCGTTAGACAAAAATATATCGTATCGTCGGAAAGGCAAACTTTTAGGCAAGTTTTATATTGAAGCAAAAGGAAAAGAAATGTGCATTGAAAGAAATAACTTTTCGCACGTATCAAAAACGTACATATGACGTGTGCAAAGTTTACTGCACATCGTGTTACTTGAGAATCGGAAATGCGCGTAACGAGGTACGAGATCTGCATATACCTAGACTATT
Organism: Aphaenogaster ashmeadi; assembly: GCA_003063805.1. Taxonomy (NCBI): domain Eukaryota; kingdom Metazoa; phylum Arthropoda; class Insecta; order Hymenoptera; family Formicidae; genus Aphaenogaster; species Aphaenogaster ashmeadi. The sequence goes on along the minus strand of NJRQ01000358.1, from coordinate 116,221 downwards.
TCAAATACAACTTACCCGAGAGAAGGCGACAAGTTTTTAAATCTAAGCGAATTTTTGACTTCTTAAACGTGTTAACCATCTAATCATGTTACAAGATGCACACTGTGGAATAAATGTGTTTAATGTCGATCGTATATTAAATAATTTGAAAGTAATGTTTCTCGTAATTAGTATAGCCAAACAACTTGAGATTTTTGAGATCAAAACTGACATATTCCGTCAGTTAAATATAATATATGTGTCACATTCTTTTTCTCTCTCTCTCTCTCTCTCCCTCCCTTAAGATAATATAAAAATCAGGATGAAAACTGGCGGAGGCACTTCGAGTCGTTTGAGTACAAACGTGGAACAACGTTTAAGAAGTCCGAAGTGTGCGAGATGTCGAAACCACGGTGTAATATCCGGCTTGAAAGGTCACAAGAGATCCTGTGCATGGAAAGATTGCCGATGTCCTTGTTGTCTCCTGGTCGTCGAAAGGCAGCGAGTGATGGCAGCGCAAGTTGCTCTACGTAGGCAGCAACAAGCGCAAGGCGACAATCTTTTGTCTTCAGTAAATAAAATGTCAGCGGACACTGTAAGTCCTTATTACACTAAAGCGAAATACGACGAACCTGCCTGCGGTAGAAGAAGCAAGAATTTTCAAAGGCATCATTTACATTTCACGCAGACGAGTATCAGCGTGACGCAGGGTTTCTATGGATTAAATACTGTACACAGTTTACCTGGCGCATGTGAGTACTTAGAATTCTGTAGACTCTCCTCATTTTATCGCGAAAATAAATTGTTCATATATGTATATCGATATACCTATATATCATAGAGGACGCGTCGATATTCGACGTTTAACGATATTCCAAATGTATTAGGCTACTACCCCCTCGGGACATCGTAAACTATTTGATATGTTCGCTGATTTTTTTCTTAGCAAAAGTTTGGTAGGCTATTTTATATATATATATATATATATATATATATATATATATATATATAACTGTATATATTTTATATATATTATATATAACTGATTATAAAGGGATTTAACATTACAAATGTAAGGGTTTCGAAAAAGTTTCAATCTATTGACACGGGACGTCCGATACTTTTACATTTTTTATTTTTTCTACTTTTCCCATTTTTTCCGAGTGGACTACTTTTGCAATATAGTGTTTTTGAGAAAGTGCCTTATTGTTGATGTATAGCTGACCGATATTTAAAGTTAAATCGATTATTATATATATATATATATATATATATATATATATATATATATATACATACACACATATATTATATATATTTAATATCTCTTCTCTATCAACAAATGCAACGTTGCGTCAAATGTTTACTTACGGAAGATTGCTTGCACATTTCAGTATCAGCACATCCGCGGTTGTTGAGCACTTTGTCTTCTCTGGGATGCGATCAAAAACAAGAAGCTGAACCCACAATGAAGGTACAATCTTTCCATTCTGCATACCCGATGGTTCCATGGTTCAATGAGGTAACGCAATCGTACATAGCGAATGGGGACTTGAACAATTTTATTTCTACGAGAGATTTGCGAAGCTGTCCTACTACAAATAATAAACCTTGTTTAGAAAAAAAAGCGCCAATTTCCTTCAGCGTGGAATCTATTATTGGTACGAAGTAATGTCCTATAATATCCGTATTTTAATCATTTGAGTACTAGCGGGCTACTACCTGATCTCGACGATCTGGCAATTGCCAGAGAGAGAATTGCCAACGGTACCACAATCGCAGTACGATCGTACATGACCGTAGCGAACACAATAAAATGTCAAATGACCGATAGCGTAAGTCGTATTTATCTTTCAGCAATACTGCATAACAGGATATAGCAGTAAGCGAAAATGCTAAATTTTTGGATAGGAAACGGAGTGAGATGTCGCTCGTTGGTATTCAAACGATTAATCCCGAGTAAAATGAATAATCTTACGTATGTACCAATAGTGCATATAAATCAAATGGAAATTTTTATATAAACATTGTGCAAACTATTTAATCGGCTCTTCTCGTTATATACAGTAGAGTATATCCCTTTCTTTCAATAACTATATAATTGGCTATATTTTTTCAAAAGGAGAAAAATATTAACAATGTTTATATACAATTTATTGCTTTATACATGAATACGACAACTCTAGCAAACGTATTCAATATATTTATACCAATAATACAAAATCGTCCCTGTTGTGTGTATATTCCGCATTAATGCTCCAATATTAACGTAGCAAAGCCCAAACATTACTATTCTGCGATATAATACAATCAAATCAGAAATCATACGCTACGCAATATCGTTCGATAGAGAGATATATTACTTTTTAAGGCACGGACATGATACTATTTATTTCATTCGAGCGTTTTGCTGCAACGTTTCATGTATACATCCATTTCAGAAAAATCGGATAGAGTATTATAAACGATTTCATATAGAACGCATGGCCATTGCTTCTCTAGAACTTGTAACTTGTGTATAGCATTTACAGTGAGATTGATTAAATTTAGCAAGTGTACTTTTCCTTTGTGTCTCCAGATAAGGTCTTCCTATAAACAAAGTGTAAAGAGTGTTCCAACTAAGAAAAATCTTGCAATTTATATTATCATTTATACTTTAGCTGGCGTACAATTTAACATAAAACTTGTTATAAAAAATAGTAATGTTTGTTTTCATTTTTATTACCTGCGTTACATTTCCCTTTCTCCATTGTAACGCCTCCTTGGCAACAACACTTCGAAGTGCCGGATCACAGTTGAACAGAAATTGTTTGGCAGTAATTTGTTCCCCGCTTTGCCTTTGCACTTTTTCTAAATGAAGTCTTTGTAACAAAGGTTGCAATAAAGAATCTGGCAGTGAACACATTACTATATCTATAAGACCGGTATATTCTTGATTTGCAAGTTCCACATCTTCAGCTGTAATCTAGAAAAATATTCAATTTTTTTTAATTGTAAAGGACATAACGTAACGAATTGACCCGCTTTTATAAATTTTCCTCAAAAAGGACCCGTCAGGAAGTTAAACAGGAAGTGCTTAATCTATTTCTCTGGTGTGTGTGCTTTTTGTTTCACTAAACAATTTATTATATTTTATAGTATGTACCTCCTTGCCATTGATAATTGCAAGTCCCCAATGAGCTAATCGAAATATAGCGTACATTTTCCAGTTTTTAGACACAATAGGATTTCCTGCATCTATCTGTATACTGGTCAATCCCTGTACCTCAGCTAAGGCATTCAGTTGACCAAGAAGATTGATGTTGGTTTCTTTAAATACGAAATGCTCCGCGTGAGGAAATTTATTCTTTAATTTGCTTAAAATTTTTGCCACGTCATTAAACTGTACATAATTAAATTTAACAACGTTGACATCTTGAGCCTTTGACATGTCCCAAGTCCTATCTATAAAGCGTAAAGCACCTTGACCGTATATGTTCAGACATCGACCAACGATTTCTATTAAATAATCCCCGCCTGGAAAGTTGTCTCATTTTACATTTCATAAGAGCAAATTCAAAAAAATCTTTTTAATCTTAGCCTACCCTGTTCCCTTTCTTTAGGTGGTACTTGTTGAGGAGGTGGACTTGGCGGAGCAAGAGCTCTAAATTTCGCTCTAGCTGTTGCAGCTCTATTGCTTTTATAATATACTGTCTTTTTTGTTTGAGCACTTTTAATTCTACCTTTGTCCTTGTCACATTCGTGAGATTTGGGAGCACTCTTAGAAATCGATGAAACGCTAGAATCGCTTAACAATGATTTACAACTGTCGACACTACCAGTTTTTGAACTTAAAGAGCAATATCCAGAAGAACTTATAGTCGATTTTGATTGGCAATCATTCAGTCCATCTTGACCATGAAATACTTTTATATTTTGAAACAATTTATTATTCGAGCCTTTGTTTTCGTTTATTACTGTGATGTCATAACATTTTAAGGAATTTTGAGTTGTAGCGAGTGCTTCCTTATCGTATGCATGGTTCCCACTATCTTTAACATTACAATTTTCTGTGGTAATCGAGGACACATCCTTTGCTACAGTAAATTCGTTACAAACAGTAGATTTGTCATAATCTACTGTTATAGATGAGCCGCAGATATTAGGAGTAAATAGATGACATTTTAAACCACTTTTCAAACTTTCATGACTCTGTGAACTGTCTGTCTCGCTATCCGATATGTTCTCGATATGTTCATTAAGCACTTTCATCTTACGGTCATTTTCTTTATTATTCTTAGACAATCTATTTTCAAATCTATTGCTTATTGTTAAACTATTTACTATCGAACCTAGTATAGGTGGAAGTTTAAATTCCAAAGGATATGATTTAGATGTATCTTCTAATTTAAACAAATTCTCGCTAGAACTGCTTCTCTTTTTTATATGTATCTTTCGTGCTTCCATATTCTCATTTATCGATGTGAGACTACCAAAACCTTTTATTTTAGCTTTGTCTAAACTCTTTGGGTTTATAGCGTTAAATTTATTTGAACTTTGCGTACGTAATAATACATTGATATTGTTGTTTGTATTATTGCTTGCCACTTTATTGGAATTGTCAAGCGAGACTTTAGTTGTAGATCTAAGAAATTCCCAATTTGTTTTAGCATTTGATATCACTTCTTCTCTACGTACGCTCATACAAACTTGTGTACTAAGATCAAGAAATGCTGAATTCGATTGTTCCTTAGAGAATCTCCAAGCCATTGCTGTTCTCCGGATTTGTTCGCTAATTTGCATTGTTGACAAAAATTGCAGATTTGGCAAGTACGAAACAAGAAAAGAGATATAATCAGTATTTAAAGTTACTGGATTGCCATCTATCGTTATTTCTTTAATTTGCAAGGCTTTTGCAAGGCTACTCATGTCTTCAATCCTGAAACATCAAAACAACTCGACCTGTACATATATACACATGTGCATACATACATATACATATGCAAATATATGCTTATTATATTCTATTATATATTAAATAGTTCATTTAGAAAGTAAGTCGTCTCATTGTCAGCAACAGAACATTTGAATACCCCCCTTCTTTGTATTTAAAAATAAAAGAGATGTATCTCTAAATCATAATTTATAGTGCACATTAAGCTTATATATATGTAGCGTTTGAAGCTGACATACAAAAGTAAAACTTACAAGTTAGGTGTGGGTGCATATGTAAGCACGTGCGACTAAATTGAATAAAGATTTTGCTACCAACTAAATGGAACTTATTCAAAACTCAAAACACTTACTTATGAATATCATTATTACTCAAATATAATTTCTGTAATTGTGGTGTCTCATCAAATCCTAGCAATCTCTTTAGCTTATTTCGACGCAAATTTAGTTCTTTTAAAGAGATTAAGCCTTGAAAATCATTACAACCTATAGTTTTGATATTATTCCCCGCCAAGTTTAGTACTTTTAACGACGATAATTTCTCTAAGCCTGTAATTTGCTGAATTTGATTGCCGTGCAGATCCAAAACTTCCAATTTGAAAAGCTGTTTTAAACCTTCGATTTTTCTTATTCTATTTTTTCCTAGTAAAAGCACTCTTAGATTCTCTAAAAGATCAAAATCGCAAATTTTCTCTATTTGATTATCGTACAAATCAAGAAACACAAGCTTTGTCAATTGAGAGAAGCTGGAGCTCTCAATCTTGGTTAACAGATTATGCTGAAGGGACATTAATCGCAATTTGGATTCTCCAATCACATTAGGAAACGTCGTCAGACCTCGCCTATCAAGACATATTCTGTCAGGGTTCTTTTCTCGTTCGGCAGGAGTTCTCGATGCCACGATTGCTCTTGCCTCTCCTGTCCATTGTAACGTAACCACGTCGCATCCTTCAGCTTCTGCATGTTCAATTTCAAATTGGGTTCCAGTACAACTACCAATACCAAACCAATGATTTCCAATGTAAGAATACTCGAAAAGATTTGTGTCGAATAAAACTGACTCCTATAAAGCAATTACCTAAACGAATTGTAACAACGCTTTGACAGCTTTGGAGGTACTGGTGCACCTGGCAAAATTGGTAAAGCAGCTGCTATTGTCAAAAATTGATTCTCCTCTGGAAGGCTACCTCGAATAGTAGATTTACTTTTCGTGTCAAATAATACTTTTCTCGTCTGCAAGAAATAAGAAACACGGTTGGCAGATCGCTATACGTTATCGTAAGAAGGAACAGATTAGCGTTAGAACGGGGCCATACATATATCCTCCTATAACGAATCACTGACTAAATTTTGTCCATTAAAAAGTTACGTTGGCGCCTTTACGTTACCTTTACAGCAGAGACGTTATTTGCTTATTCATATTTCACATTTTAAAATCAGACGCCTCTTACCCGCGTCCAAGTATCGTCGCCCAATGGCATTACATAACCGAAGAGGATGAACCGCGTATCTCGTATCAAACATTTGGTAGAGTTTCACATCTTTGCGGTATACTTAAATTGTCGAATGTGTAAATTGTCGCGAGTCCTAATTAGAGACTCGATCCACGACCATCCATGACATTGGGAATGCTGAAATTTCGGGATAAGCGATATCTCGTGTTTATCATTGCGCATTCATATCATATGCACAATGCACATCCAGACGTATGTACAATGTATGCGTCTATGCATGTATGTATGTATATGTGCGTACTGCGTGTGTGTATGTATGTACGAGCACGGCCAATTCGGTTGGCTGCACTGTTACACACTTACACCCTAGAGCTTCTTAAAGGCTACTTTAGTGCTTATAACTCCAAACTCCAATAACCAATTCGAAGAGCGATTTTCAGTACTCGGGCTCGGGAGAGTCGGGGCTGTTTGGGGCATCGCCAGCCGACAGGGTCAGATGCAAGTAGATTCAGCTAGATCCAGCAACCAGCAAGATCTGCCGAACATCGTATCGCTACGCACCGCACCGCACCGCACCGCACCGCACGATGAATCTCGCCGTTGTTTACCGGCTTTTCTGTTTTTCAAGAATTTCCACAATACCGACTCGATACACGATACAAATGAGAGAATACGCTGGACCGGGTAAGAAAAAAAAAAGAGTTATTACTTCGACGTGCATTTTGCATTGAGGTTACGTGTGCTTCTCAATCGATATTCGATTTGAGTAGCCGTTGGGAGCTTTCCAGCAAGAGACGCATATCGACACAGGAGTCATTCTATTTTTGTCTTTCACTGAATATCAAACAAGGATAGAACGATTCCTGTGTCGATATGTATCTCTTTATATATACTCTGATACTATACAGTACAGTCCCGGTATACACAGTACAAAATACAAATACATGACGAGAGATGGCGGAAACAAGGCGATCAATACAAGGGTATAATCGGGGTATAGCTGCAATTGAGTGGTTGTAACATAGACATATATATATATATATATAGGGGGTTTTCCAGCAAGCGACACAAGTATCGTTTTATCTTTGTTACTCATTGCCAAAAAAGAAAGATAGAACGATGCTTGTGTCGATTTGTGTCGCTTGCTGGAAAACCCCCATAATAGACTCAGCATGCGCGTCTTGGCAGGACGGTGAGAGAGGCAAGATCGGGAAAATTTTCCTTCCTTGCTGCGCAAACGAATGCGCGCAATCGTTTATTGACAGCCATATGCACAACCCAACTTCATTTATTATCTCAAACTTTACACGTTGCAAACGTTTGTTTAACAACTAAATACACTTTTTTTTACTATTATTACACGTTCCACGTTCAACGCCTACGATCGATACGATTAAATGTCGATGATTCAGCTGATCAGGGCTGCGTTCGACAACATCACCCGAGTGCACCCATGTATCATTTTATCCTTGTTAAGCCTATCACACAATAGGAAAGCACAGGCAATAGGAGTAGGAAATAACCTAACAAATGATTGGTCAGGTACAGACAATAGGGAACAGAAATCCAACGCGTCGGAAATTCTGTTCCTATTGCCTGTTTCATATTCCATTCCGCGTTGATACAGGGTTTCTGATAAATAGTATTACATAAATTTCAATTCCAAATTCCTGTTCCCTATTCCTATTGCCTGTGCTTTCCTATTGTGTGATAGGCTTTACCGAATGTTAAACAAGGATAAAATGATACATGGGTGCACTCGGGTGATGTTGTCGAACGCAGCCCAGCCAAGTCGGCCATTGTTGTCAAGAGTGCGTGCGCAGCTGCTGCGCTTAGCTACAGCAAGGACAGACGTACCCGATGTTTTGCCTTTCACTCAGTCCTGCCAAACCCACCTTATTTCATACGAAAGCAAGGGTATGCTGGGTCTATTATATATGTCTATGGGTTGTAATAATTGAGTCGGATATCCAAACGGGGCTTAAGAAGAAGAAGAAGAAGAGTGGTTGTAATCGTTTGGCGATTGTTGGCTATTGCTGCAGCTGCAATCGTATTAAAAATATACGTTAGATCGAAATGAAAAATTTACACGTAATAATATATACGCCCTTTATATAATACGTCTTTTCTTCTTCTTAAAAATGGCACTCGATCCCCTCGACACCGGGCACCGGGTCCGACACGGCCAGTCCGGCTTTATAATACGTTCTTTTCTTTTTGACAGCGATCCGACCGGGAGTAAAGAAAGCAAAGAAGACGTTGATCGCGGTAGAGAAAAAAGTATTACCCGTGGAAACGAATGTTAACAGGCTCGTGACACACGTGTGCGGTACAAATATCTACAAGGAGGGAAGTGAAGACGTCGAGTTGAAGCCCGATTCCGAATATCCTAGTTGGCTGTGGAACATTAGAACTGGCCCTCCACCATCTTTGGAACAATTGGATCCAAATACAAAACAGTATTGGAGAAGGTTGCGGTTACTCGGTTTAAGAAAAAACAATAAAGAAAGTACAACTAGAAAGTTTTAATTTAATTTATTTAATTTACTTTACTTTTGTGTAAAAATATAGCGTACACTATCTATAGCCGTAAGTTTAATGTGTTTGAAAGGCACTGAAAATGATTACTTTTGCATTGTAAATCGATATAAAAGTTTAAAGAAATAAAAATAAGATCGAATAACATATACTATCGTTACATCGTGCATTACTTATTTTATCGCTACAGTCCGGACAGACAAGGACTAGGGAGTAAGATTACCATTGGAATGGTTTATCTGAAGGGTGATTAAAGCGATAAGCGTCTCTCTCTCTCTCTCTCTCTCTCTCTCTCTCTCTCTCTCTCGCAAGTACACGAGCGAGCTTGCTGTAGTACTCATTGTCAGCCATTAAGAATGGATTCGTCATTAATGATAACTTGGGCGTTGTCCTGTTGTACCGTCAATGGGAAGGTACACGTACGAAGACGCTATCGCGCGATTCGTGTGATTTAATTTATTTGTTTTAGCTATTGGAAATATTCAAGATTACATCTATACAACGATCACGCCGATCAAGTTTTGCTCCGTACGAGCGTATAAATGGCACGAATCAAATTAATGGCAGTGCCATTCCTGTGTGCCATTTGTATTACATATATATATATATATATATATATATATATAATCACTGTGTTATCCATTATAATCGATAAACGGTCTCTAACGAAGAAACTCAAGTGTCCGAACCTGATTCTGGCAATTGGTTATTAAGATAGATATTATTAAGGTAATTAATTTCTTTTCTCAATTTTTTTTCTTGTGCCGCTATGGTAAGTTTTCATACAAAAGGTAATTCGAGAATCTCTCTCTCTCTCTCGAACGAACGAACGAACGAACGATTTCGGTGATTTCGATAAAAAGAAAACGTACCTAGAGTTTGTAATTAAATTCTATTCCGAGCTTTCTAGCCGCTACGTATTTGGCTACGCGCTTATCGAATTATACATGTACGATAATAGTGTTTGATTAACGTTCTTCTTAAATATCGCGATTTTAAGAAAATCTGAAATATTCTTTAAATATAATTTTATTTAAAGCGCCACCAATAGCTCTCGCGTTTACCTTTTCGCTATATCTTTTCTCCCACTCTTCATCATTATTGTTCTACCGATTATGCATCATTGCGAATGTCGCGATCTGTCCGTTCATTCGTTGAGCACAATTTGTTGAATTATTATTTGGTACGCGAGATCGAATGCAAATTTATACAATATCAGATAATTAATATTTTGCACTTGCGGAATATTTGCGCGTGGCAGGGGTTTGCGACGATGTAATATGTAGCACGATTTTAGTAGCAAAACGTATTTTAATAGGAAAAGCGATATAAAAAAGAAATAGTAAGCTGACCTCTCTTTCTCTATCCCCCGCCGCGCCATACTTATAGTCAACTACTATGCGGTACATAGTCGACGCATACACATACGTAAAGAAAAGACTCGACTGCAAGCACCATACAAGTGTCGTGTATGGAACGTATCATTTATAGCGACATAGCCATGATAGAAGATTTGAGAAACGTAGTTCGATTATAATATAATGACCTAGTTTACACGCGTGCGTTTAGGCCGCGGCCTATACCCCAAATTCGACCCAAACGATCGCTGTAAACACTTGGTAGGTGACCTCAGGTCACCTCTTAGGTCAAATTTGGGGTATAGGCCGCGGCCTAAACGCACGGTGTATTCGTAAATCTCTACTCTACATATCCCACACAGCACACTTTATCCTGAGAATATCCCATGGAGTGATCCACATGTCCAATTGGACATAATGCGATCCCATGGAGATCCTATACGGTTATTGAGATATATCCCTCGGATATCTAGTGGATATCGCAATATCGTGTGCTGTGTGGGATATGTAATACAGAACGCGTCGGCAATGTCTCCTTGTTTTTATTACACATTACGCGCAATTTAATGAATTCAAGTGGATCAGGTTCCAGTAATAATCACCCTTGGAACACGCAAGGTACTTCTACTTGGCACAGGTGTTTGGATCAGATCTGCGAATTGATTGTAGAATCAAGTGTCGAAGTGACAAAATTATATAATGACGTCGTGCGCACGCACCTGCGTGTTTTTCGAAATTCTTGGATGGTAATAATTGGATGAATATATATACATTTGTGTGCGCACGAATGAATTGTATTCGCATTATTTATTGGCATTATCATGATCAAACAGACAAAAATTGCACCGCTTTTGATAGAGTATATATATACCGCGTGCGCGAATGAGATTTTGGTATTGCGTTGCCAAGTACTATCGAAGGAGTCGAGGTAAGGATCCATATACTTAATAAATGTACCCCGATGATCGTTTCGCATTCATCCGTTATTCGTTTATCTCGCGATCGGCAAGATAAAAATCGGCACAATTCTCATAGCAATTTTCGGCAAGTAAAAGGTACAAGTATTTTTGGCTGATAAGTCGGGATACGATCGTATCGCAATACGAGATACGTGATACGTGACCGTAATAGAATTAATCAACGCTTAACGCGCGCGCGTCTCGCATAAAGTAGGTATCTCGCGCAGATTTACACATATATGTCGACAATTGTGATAATTGATAAATTTGCAGATGAATCGTTGGATACTCGTTTTCGCGGCGTTAGCTGCTTTGGCTTCGGCTACCGACTCGGGAAGTAAGTATATCGATTAGCAATTGCAAGATTCAGATTAAAAGGAAATATCAATGAAAAAGAAGAGGACGGGGATGAAGACCATGATAGCCCGTCGTATCGGGCTATCGGTATTTATATGTTTTTTTCTAATCTCTTTCAGAGAAGATTGTATGCTACTTTGGTAGCTGGGCCGTCTACCGGCCCCCTGGTGGCAAATTTGATATTTCTTACATTCAGCCGAATCTTTGCACCCATCTGATCTATACCTTTGTCGGCATCAGTACGGAAGGCGACGTCCGAGTTTTGGACTCGTGGCAAGATCTTCCCGACAATTGGGGCAAGGACGGCTTTGGCAGATTTAACAAGCTTCGCGAACTGAGCCCCGAGACTAAAACGCTCATCGCTATCGGTGGATGGAACGAGGGATCCGCCAAATATTCCGCCGTCGTCGCCAATCCGACTGTTCGTGCGAAATTCGTCCAGAACGTCGTTGAGTTTGTAAAGAAACACAATTTCGATGGGTTCGACCTCGACTGGGAATATCCCAACCAGCGTGGCGGGAAACCAGAGGACAAGCAAAACTATATACAACTGCTCAAGGAACTCAGAACCGAATTCGACAAGCATGGACTGATTCTTAGTGCTGCCGTTGCTGCTGCCGAGCCTTCCGCCTCTCAGTCCTACGATATCCCGGCAATGTCCAAATATCTGCACTTTATCAACGTCATGGCGTACGATCTCCATGGCGCTTGGGAGAAACAAACCGGTCACAATGCTCCGCTTTATCCGCGCAAGGGCGAGTCTGGAAACGATCTTAAACTCAACGTCGTGAGTGTTTCGCTCTCGTCCCGGACCTGGGATTTGGGATTGGGATTGGGAAATTGGAAATTATCGAATCGGCGCGGCGGGCGGCCGAAATTTCATTTCCATCGAAAAATGCCTTTTTCTCTGATTTTTCTGTAGGACGCATCCGTACGCTATTGGTTGGACAGTGGTTGTCCGCCCGAGAAGCTGATCCTCGGGGTGCCGTTCTACGGTAGGGGCTTCACTCTCGCCGACAAGAATCAGAACGGCCTTGGAGCTCCTACCACCGGACCTGCCGCCGCCGGTCCGTACACTCGCGAGGGTGGAATGCTCGGATACAATGAGATCTGCGAGTTCTTCGGCCAGGGTGGCTGGACTGTTGTTCGTCAGGAAGAGCATCGCACTCCATACGCTTACAAGGGCGATCAGTGGGTTGGCTACGACGACGTAACGTAAGTCTTGCGTACATACCACACCTCTTTAATTCGTCCCCCTTACAATTAATCGATAGATCGACGAGTTGAAAAAGATTGATTTGAATCGCGTTCCATTTTTTTTCTACGAGAACACGTATATAATATGTATATATATATATATAATACCTATGTAATCTTTCCGCGCGCGCAGTTCTCTTACCGAGAAGACCAAGTACATCAACTCTTTGAATCTCGGTGGCGCGATGTTGTGGAGTATCGAGACTGACGACTTTTTCGGCAAGTGCGGCGAAAAGTATCCTCTGCTGAAAACATTGAATGCCGGACTGAGGGGAGGAGTCCCAGTAGAACCGCCTAAACCGCCTAAACCGACCGAGCAGCCTCCGCAAACAACGCAACCACCGGTGACTGCACCTCCCAGTGGTATTTGCAAGAAGGAAGGTTACGTTCGCGATGGACAAGATTGCGGCGTATTCTACCTGTGCCACATTGTCAACGGCTCTTACGAAATACAAAAATTCAATTGCCCAAGTGGATTAGCCTTTGATCCCTCAATCAACGCTTGCAATTACAAAAATCTTGTTACTGGATGCAATTAATACACGATAAGAAACAGTGCCATGCTGTACGCTTCTACAATGCTTCTACTCGTTATCGTATAGCGTGAAATGTAATAAACAGATGTGCTTTTACTTTTAATGTAATCAAATATAAACCCATATTTTCCTACATTCTTTTTCTCTGTAATAAATAATAATGTATAACGTTTGTTTGCATATGTGTTTACAATAAAGCCCACAACAGACAATTGCCATATATATATATATATATTATATATAATAATTACACACTTGGATGTACACACACACATATATATATATATATATATATATATATATATATATATATATATGTACATCCAAGTGTGTAATTATTATTATGGTAAAGCTATATGTAGTAGGATGCTCATGTAGTTGCACGATATAAAACGCGTAACCGATGTAAGTCAATCTATTTTAACATTGTAGATTCTTTTGCCTTTAACGTAGCAACGGTGTAGAATAACAGCTAGAAAATTCTTTTCAAGTTAGTAATTTATCAGTAATTCTTTGAAATAAATGATTTCTTTTATATCGAGAATTGGCGCTCTTGAAGAATTAGATTCTTAATTTGCGATTTCACACATCTACAAGTATGGCTATACTTACTATAAAACACTATGTATTTCATATACATATATATATCTCGAGAAATTGAGATTGCAAGATATACATTTCCATCATGTATGTACGTATATTGGAGAACGGTCAGCACTGCACGTATCGCGGATGATCGCATGATTCCGTAAGTGTATTGAACATCAATCCCGCTTGACAATAATATGCCATTGGTATGTCACGATCGTACTCGCAATGATAAAATTTTCCACAGTTAAATGGATCCCTCAAGTAGCCTTGCTTCACGCAATTCGGCAAGAGGGGAACCGTCGAGATCGTTGGAAAAGTGTGTAAAGCAGGGTTTATCGGAGCTAGCTGGTTTATGGGCGATAATTCCTTCGAAGTCGAATTCAAGTCGTGCACTTCTATGAATTTTTCATGTGTTACGTATGTATATACCACAGGAGACATTAGAAGCCACAAATAAAATATGCACATCTGCAACATATTTCAGTAATAATTACTTTTCACTTGACAATCGTAATTGGGCAAATCAATAGTGTTATCATCCATATGAAAAATATATACTGTATAGTTAACACTGTACATACAATAGAAAAATGTTCGACAGTGTTTAAATGTGTGTGCGTGCGTGCGTGCGTGGGTGTGATTAGAATCTTTGTAAAAATTTATTATAGGTATCTATTAAATGCAGAAAGTATTTATTATTTATTTTATGTAAAAATATATGTATAAAAAAAGGCGTATCACGCACGTATGCACACGCGCACTCGTGCATTAGCCGGACAAAGAGATGTACCTTTGACAAAAAAAAATATATATATAGATTAGGAAATACACCCAAGTATCGTATAAGACTATAACATTTGACAAACTGATGCTTTCATCTCATTTATATACAAATATACATTTCGATGAAACAGAAAAGAAATATCCTATTTTCTACTAAATTGAGATAGGCAATGCATTACGTCATTCAGTGTGAGTTACTTTTATGTTATATCCGATAGATAAGTGGGGCTTTCCATTTCTGAAGCAACTGTCAATTTAATGATAACATAACTGATATAATTCTGCAAAGTATAAATTTTTTTAAGGTCATTTAACTGATTTAGTTCAAGGCAAAAAGATATCTACGCTCTCTTTGATTACTGCTTTCAAATATTCACGACTTGTCGCGCTTGCACGGCATACATTTATCCTCTCATTCATATAATGTCAAAATATTATCTATTATATGTACAAGAGAAATATAATAAACTTTAAATCAAAAATGTTTCAAACTTATCGAATCAGGTTTCCCAAAATTAGCACGTATATACACACATGTTGATAAAGAAGAAAATGAATGGCGATTTATTTAGTTTGGAAAAGATATTAAAGAACCTTTAGTATCATTATCATTTACCACCACGTATTGCCATCATGTGCTTTAGAAGACATCTCAGGATCATTCGTTGCATTTTTAAAACCAAATAAACGTACAGTTATTGCGGTAGAAAGGAGAGGGGGACACTAACCTCTAAAAAGAAGCTACACAGAGCACATTTTGCTTTGTGTCAACCATACAAATTGACAATGGATCATCCAATTAATCATCTTCTATAATCTGTTCGAGCAATAAATTAAAATTACACCAAACATATTGTATAAAAAGCACATTCTATTTATTCATGTATACCTAGATACTTGGGGAAATTGTGCAACATAATCATACTTCTTTTCAAATTCCTGAGTTTTTGTACAATTAGATTTAACAGGTAAAATATTCATTATGTTTGTTGTAAGTTCTACAGGCCTAAGTGAACCAAAAAAATCTGTTACTGGTACTTTATCTGGATCTCTTCTAAACAAATCTCTTCTTACACCCACTGTAGATAGACAGTAATCTCTTGGACATACCTTCAACTAAAAAAAATATTAAGTAATATTACTAATATGATGAAAAAAAAAACTTAAATTTAGCATTACGTTAAGGCACTTACAAATTCACCCAATGTTTTAGTACTAGATGGTTCTACTTTTTCCAAGAAGTTTAACGCATAATAAGTGTATCGATCTATAATGTAAACACCAATGGCAGGATCCACATGGTGCTACAAATACGACATGTGTTAGAATAGTTTGTACAATGGAGCTGCAATTATTTTTTACTTACAGAAAGTGAATCTTCTCCTACTAAACTAGAAGCGACTGCCAATATGTTTGGAGAATAAAACTTCTCGTACATCGAACTCGCTTGACAAGTGTCAACCACAAATAAAATTTCATGGTACCTCCGTTTTTGCCACATTTGTTCCAACGCATCCCCCAACTCTTGACTAGTGATTTCTTCAGAATCTTGAAACTTTAAAAATCCATTACCACCATGGCCAGTTAAATAAATCAAGATGTTTGAACCTTCGTCTGTTAATAGCTTTTTCGATCTGGGGGTTTCCTGTGCCAAGCGACCAGTCAGCAGCCTTACAAAATTTTCTACCGTTACTTCATAACCTCTATAGTCGACTTCTACATCGTCGCCATAAACATTAATATGCTGCTTAATGTTGTTGAAAACAGTCGCTGGTCTAGGATTCCTAGGATTGCATGCCATATCGTCGGCTATCATAAGAATGATTTGTGAGTCTGGTATTCCTAAACGTTTGACACTTCGATAAATAGATAAAACATTTGCAACATGCCGATAGTTGAACCAGAAACGTGACGTATCGACCAAAACTGCCCAATTGTTGGAATGTTCAGTTTTCGCAAAGTTATCCGGTACCTATAAATTTAATAAATGGTAAATGGTGGGGAAATAAAACGTTGATAAGTAGTCTCAAAGTTTGCACAAAGCATTAAATGCAAAAGACGTATACACGTACCTCCCACGTGTGACACGATGCTAAAAGAGAAATCAGTATCGTCGTACAAGATGTCAAATGCATTGTCATTTGTCAATGTAAGTCCCAAATTTTTCTATTTCTATAGAAGGATTCAGGTTAGTTTTTAGTGTTATACAAACTGAAGGAGCTGCCGTAAAACAAACAACGCATTATCGTCTACCAGACACTACAAGACATTCTTTCAGAATCTTTCACGTATCTTTCGGCAGCTCAGTTCGACTCGATTTTCGTCGACGACGAAACGGTTTTCGTATAGTTTTCGAAAATTGCGAACAAGGGCGAATCTAA
>NJRQ01000358.1:58283-72667 GCA_003063805.1 Aphaenogaster ashmeadi | reverse complement strand
TTTTATCATTGACCATCTTGAGATATTAAATTATTTATTTATTTATTTCAATATATATATAATACATCCTTGATTTAATTTACGCTCGTTTCTTGGCCTTTACCTTTCCTAATTTATATATATATATATATATATATATATATATATATACAGGAATATATATATATTTCGTAGAATATATATTAGAATCACTAGGATTAAATTTGTTGATTTTAAAATTTACTTTTTCTTTTCATAACGAAAATTTGATTGATGATTAACATTAACATCATTACTTGCAATTTTTAATATGCTTTTAATATGCTTTTTTCATTGCTAAATATTTTGAAATAATAAAGTCTCTAATCAAAGGTATATATAATGATAAAAAATTAATTGAGAAATTGAAAAGATTCTATTTGTTTTATTTGTTCACACTGTCTAAGTTTTCTAAAAGTTATTAATTTATAATGTAATTATATAAAAAGCGCACTATTTAAGTTTTTGTTGAAAAATCGTATGCGAATTTACCTTGATGAAAATTTTGGTATCGCTACTATTAATGTATAATGCAAAACACTGCTGTTCGTTCCGAGCTATTGAACGTACCTCTTGAAGCAAGCATCTTAGAAATATTATCACACGCGTTCTCTATGATCGTTTATATTATTTTTCATATACGACTATATCAAACTATACGAGATATACGTCATACGACATACACATACGCATATACGCACGCACGCACGCACGCACGCACGCACGCACATCTACAAACCATATATTCTCGAACTATATAGTTAGCTCAAGAGAATCAAATATATTAATCAATGGAAGATGGATTAACATTGTCAATATAATTATCGATATGTTGATATACGATTGTACAATTTTATGAAGATTGATTATTTTACTTGCGCGGAATAATGCAAGACTTTTGTCAATGCCATCCTTCTGTAACAGTAAATGACGCATCGCGGGTAAAATTATAATATAGATTTTAAAGGAGTTTAAAAATTAAAATAAATATATCTTTTACATTAAATAAATACATTGTTTACGTTAAATAAATTGTTTTCTAACTGCTTCCTAAGTGCATTTTTTTTAGAATACTGAGAATGTTTTTATCCAAGTATTTTTGATATGATCCTTTTTTTCATTTTGCTTTTAAAGCAATTAGAGCGTAATTTTCATAAACTGTCCTCTGTTCTGAGCTGAGCCTCATGTAGATTCTTCTAATCTGCTTGTTAGAAACAATGGATGTGTCACACATCAATGTCGATCTTTTGAATTCACGCTTCGCCATTCCTCATGGCCGTCATGAGCATGAGCACCAACTAGATTTCTCAATTATAGAATCGTTACTGTCATCTGTCACTTTTCGTTGAACGTCGTTTTTCAAACTATAAAAACACTAGAGCTACGAGAATGGTACAGAATGGAGACCATAAGAAGATTTGGCGTAATCATCACTTACTTTTGTATCTTCGTCCGCCAAATCAACTCCGTAGTTGCTCGAAGTGTTATCCTCCTCTGTAAAAACGTATAAACAGAATATTTGGCGAATGTTGAATTAAATAGTTGAATTTGATAGTTTAGAAGATTTATCTTCTTGCTATTCTAATAATCGTGATGTTAATACACATTTGAGCCAACAATATATTAAGTCACATTTTAGGCAAAAGGAGGATGATATTCTACGATTTATAATTACCACCAGAAGTGATCAGAATCTCTTGCACTTTTGCCAAAGTTATTGCTTATTGCATATGGGTATAAATTGTGAAACTGCATAGAAAGAGAAAATAATATTAAATGTCGTTAATGAATAATCTTACAATCTTATTCAGACACGAAAGCCATTTTCTACTGCTTGACAAGTGATTATCCCATGGGCATTTTAGTTTTGCTAAATTTTTTAGGAGATTTTTTATGTCACTTTTTGGTCGATAAAGTAACAGTCGATTAATTATTAGGCAATTCCATGTTTTTAGATTCGACTATTAAAAATACTAAATTATTACACGATGCATTACGAAGCGATATTATTCACACAAGCAAACTACTTTTACTCTGGAAACAATTATAAAATTAATGTAAGGTCGTCGCAGTAAGTTGTAAATTGTAAATAATTACTTCATAAAGTGAATTATTTGTATAAAACGCGCGGCGATTGAAAGCGGTCGAAAATTGAAAGCGATATGGAAGCAGAATTACTTCCTCTTGTTTCTATACAACGTGCAACAGGTTTCTGCGTGTATGTACATAATCTAACAGATGCTGAGAAATTTAATACAGTTGTCGACTAATGTGTGATGGTATTAGATGAAATTTGTCATTTACTACTTTGATCACATTTTTGTTATTAATGATTAAATATTTCAACGAGGAAATAAAGTGTTGCGTAATCTTAAAAAATAGATAATTGATATTTAAAAAGGATATTTAATTTAAGGTAAGAATTTCAGTGGGCCACACAGTACGTTCAATTTTTATACGTATATAATTTTAACGTATCGTTGAAAATCCATTGATTTATCGATTTAGGTCGATGTTAAATCGATACGAGGTTATTCGTACGGTTAAGCCGTTGAATTGTAGAAATTTACGTCACCCTTCTCCGTGTTCTCATGATCGAATGCGTTTAACAGGCGGTATGTAGCCGGTATATCGAACACGCGATTCCGCGCGTGAGCAACACAAATTCCATACTGGATGATTGTAACTAGAGAGGATCACAACTTGGCGTTTGCGACGCAAGTGACTGACTCACTCACCTCGTAGAGAAAGATATAAATGATTGGACTGTGGCGCATGTATTTTCGCTCTTTATTCAACAGTTCAATAAGATGTCTGACTTTTTAAGTCACATTGTCTTATTTCACGTCGCGTTGCGTTGCGTTGCGTCCGAAAAATATCTGAAACACTGATCTGGCTTGTACTGACATTCGAGTTATAATTATATAATTTGTCTATCTCTCATTATTAACGGATCGCCTTGCCGACTGACCATCGAAAGATCGAGGTTGAATTCCTGGCAATACTCCATATTCTTTGACCGTTTACAAATTCAAGTATCTTGGCAGTTTGCCAAATCGTTGCAGTTTCGTTATGCGCGTGACATCACGCCAAGTTTCGTTATAATAATTATTAACTCACCGATATAAAGGGGGGCCGTGTCGTAAGCGTTACAGGGGCCCGCGTGCCGTGTTTCAAGAACAAAGCCAGTAACACAGGCATCCTTGATAATGTGACACCAGCTGGGATAGGTGATGTTGTTTGTCGCACATAACATGGTCGTCGATGGATCTCGATCTCGATCTCTGTCACGATGCGCCCTATTCCGGACACGCTCCCGCTTCCGTGGGCAACGATAGGTACAGGTCACGCAACGTGGTCGTCCAGATTTCATTTCGGATAAACAAGTTTGGCCTTCTCTACAGCGTATTTTAGTACAGTCTGCGCTTTCTGTTTCAAAATCAAACAATGAAAATGACTTTGAAATTTTAATCGGTAAAATTTATCAGTTTATAAGCAATTTGGAAGTTGCAGTGTTTAACTATTGTTTTATATCAATAGGATAAATACACTTGGATCGTAGCAAACATTCATCGGCGAATGATCGCTAAATCCCTACTATTTACTGGTATCGTCAAATTGATTGTTGTTATGTAAATTTTATTTGTTAAATTGTAGGTGCGATACTACTTAAAATCGATCAGTTTCTAATGTATTCTCACTCATTTGTAGTGTCTCATAATACATTGTAATATGTAAAGATAGATATATTTCCCGTTAATGTCCAAACATTTGTTGAGGAAAGTACATCTCTGAAAATTATTGTGATTGGCTAACTTTCTCCTCCTGAATTTGTGTATTTCGATATTGTGTGTGTGTGTGTGTGTGTGTGACACGTGCGACAGAAATGCGACGAGAGGGCAGACTAGACCAATCGTTTAATTGAGTTTCATCTATTCTATCTCTGTCACTTGGCAATTTCGTACATTGACTCGTCCACAGACACAAACGCGATTACTATCGCGATAATGTGTCGTCTACTTACATCTACTTTTGGGTCAATGGCCTACTTCTCACGGGAGGGAGACAAGAGCGAGAGACGAGAATGGTTTAAATTGACATTTTTAGTTATTAGTTAATAACAACTTGGAACATAACATTCACATTACTTTGACTTGCTGTCAAGTTCAAGCGTAGACTCTAATAAGAGAAGGGAAGTAACATGCAAATATTATGCAATATATGTTATATATACGAGAGGGTCATTGGTCATTCAACCTAATGTGGCATTGGCATAACATCGTCAACGATCATTGAGCCACGACAATTTAAATGAGTCATCATTAGATTACGCGCATCGTGCGTGTTATATGAAATGTTACTTTGTAATGTGTTACTTTGAAAATCGCGCAACCTATTCTCTCCTTACTTTTCAAATTATATTGAATTAAAGGTGTATCAAAGATATATTAGATGGAGAGATATTTGTACACTGTGAGGAGCAGTTCAGATCAATAATAAACAGCTTCGTTCATTATTGTAAGAGTAAAACATAAAGTCCTCTCGCTTGTTTCAATAATAGATGAATTTTGTGAAGCATAGCGTAATAATGAATCCAATTAGAACAGAATGATGAAGCTATTGAAAGATGGCAAGAGGTAGTCGGAAAAACCATTGGTCGATACCTTGTTTAATAAGGTTTTGGTTTTACACTCTCAAAACTTATCTTTCAAGTTCTTTAAAAAGGAAATGAGAAAAATTTTTGCCCAACCCCAAAATAATTATATTATGATAGTTTATCAGCATATGATAACATTACACTATCAACTGTCGCTTAACTCGAGATATGCGATGAGATGGCAAACTTTGGACATATTGTGACGTTATTATGAGTTATATGTGAAGCAGATACAATTAAAAATATATTTCTCTCTCTCTCTCTCTCTCTCTCTCTCTCTCTCTCTCTCTCTCTCTCTCTCTCATAGTTACTCGTAATGTTGACAGTTACACATTTTATGTCTTGTAGTTTCTTATAAAAATAGATAGACGACGCAATGATCACGGTAGTTTCTAACGGTAGTATCACGCGAATGATATTTACCCTTCCCGATAAAAATTTTGTCCTTCTATGCCATTATCCACTTCCGTCTTCGTCGGCAGGCATAATTTGCCATGCGACAACCGGATAATTCTCATCGCATCGCATCACTCATAGTCAATGTGACACGTAAAAACCGCGCGCGCGTCAAGTATTGACGGATGAGGAATGGTGTCAATATATGTGCAAACCCCCTTTCCCCTATTAGTGAGTTGAAAAAATAAGCAAATTACTTAACGCCTTCAGTGGCAAGAATAAACGACCGCACATCGGGCAGAGATCTCGGAGAGTATAAGATATTGCGGATTGACCATGGAACGGGAGGGACGGAGGGAACGAAAGAAAAGGTAGGAGGTGGCGAGAAGCATCGAGAAAACCTCATATACGTCTCGTGCGCATACTGCCGTATGCATATTTACAGACGCGTGCACTTTCGCGCCTCGGATCCTCGAATCGAAGAAAGACGATTATTTGCATCACGACACCTCGTCGCTAAACCGGCTGTTTTATTTACTTATTTACCTCCTCGTCATGCGCGTTGTGTGTGTGTGTGTGTGTGTGTGTGTGTGTGTGTGAGCGCGCGCGCGCTCCTCTACCGCAATGTCTTTCTTTTTTCTTTTTGCTTTTTCTTATTTCGCACCAGAACATTTTCGCGGGCGCGAAGAGAGATTGCTAATATGTATAGAGAGTTTAAATATCAAGTGTGATAGATCAAAGTTATTGGGATATAGGAATGATACGACAAAAGCAATTATAACAGATAGTTCCTTTTTATTAAAATTCACAATTATTTACTTACAACGAATACTTGGAAGTATTCACACAAAAAACGCATAATAATGCGCACTGCACGAAGACAAGTTTTCCCCTCGTCAACACAAGACAAGTGTGCAACGATGAGAGTAATTACGAAAAGTTTTGCCCGATTAATTTGGTTGGCGATTTATTTGCAGAGCTATCTAACGATCGTGTGAAGCGACTAATGTGTGTAAAGCGATGGTTATGATGTTAACTGTGAGAGAACATGAAATCATCGATAGATAGAGAATCCATCGAATTGTAATCTTTTATTATAGATGCTACCGTTTGTTTATGAGAAAGAAATAGGTGAAGATATAGGGAGCTTTCCAACAAGAGACACTGTGTTACACAAAGGCATCTCATTGGCTACATATTATCTAAAACATCATCTAAGATAATATGTAGCCAATGAGATGCCTTTTGTGTAACACAGTGTCTCTTGTTGGAAAGCTCCCATAATCGAAATACGAGCATGCAGTATTCCAGCAAACGCATATACATGTATGGTACTTTGGAAAAGTAGCGCGATATTGACGGTTGTCGTTGGCGCACAAATATCGTCTGCGGAATAGTATTGTGTCACGACGATATGTAAAGTACAATCACGACGTGCATATGGTTTGCAAACGGGCAAAGATTTCTTTCGTGATTGATTGTTTACAATATCGAGCATCATGACTACGACATTGCGATAGGGATAGATTAGGCATCTAGAAACTCTCAAGTGGTGCGAGGTGAAAAAGATAATGAGTGGGAGCGAGATGATTTAATTGTAAGAGGCAAAGGAAGGGTGACTTGGTGGGGCGCTACATACACCATGGCGTGCTGGCGAGAGAGCTGATTCGCGATGTAGAGGTATTCAACTGGAGGCATGCGGCGATGAATGTCGATGTTGAGACGCGAACACGTGGATGTTGATATGGTTGTGAGAACAAGGAGGGAAATGGTGGAGCAAGACGAAGCGATGTCGGCCCATCGGCCAATGAGGAGAGAGAAAGAAAGATAGAAAGACAAACAGAGAGAGAGAGGGGGGGGGAGAGAGGTATGGAGGGAGAGAAGACAGAAAGAGAGATAGAGAAAGGAAGACGGTAGAATCTTGCACCAGAGTCTAATAAAAAAAGACGAACTTGGCATGGACAGCGCGGTGCTTGGCACTGGTCAGATGCCCGTGGCCTCGCCAAGCTGTACTGTGCCAGTGTATGGCGTTACTGAATACTGTTACTGGGGATTGTGTCCAGGTACGCGGAGGGCTGCTGCCAGAATCCCTAGTGTGTACGGTTTCTTGTACAAACTTTACTCGCCCTGTTCCTTATCTTTTCTTTTTTTTCCTTTTTTGATATTTTCTGTCTTAACTTCTCTTTCTCATTCTCTGTTCCTTCTTCTTCGTTCTTCTGCTTCTGCTTCAAATTTGATCTTACGTAATTTTTGGAAGCAAGAACGCATGAGTTTATTAAAAAACGGAAGTAATTAATGTGATAACAATTTCATTAAAGAAAAGAAGGGAATTATCCAGTAACTTAAATGATTTCACGTTACTTTATAAAGACAGTGCATACGTAGGCATGTTTCGTAATCGTCTCATATAAGAAATAAATAAATGCAAGTCCCCTAAGAATACATTCTACAGTTGTTTTCATATAATGCTGTATAAATAGTATTTGTGGAATCTTTATATGTGCAGTATCTTTATACAGTATTTTTATTAAATCTCTAGCTTTCACGGCTTTGCACGATATCAAAATGGTTTGATTTCATATTTTTCATTGAGGAGTGATCGACTTGATTAAAAACTTTCGTTTTCCAATGGGAGTACTGATCGATGCACATCGAATTCTTTTAGCTGAGAGTTATTTTTAGTTCAGTCGGACGCAAAGAAAGGGGAGAGCACGAATCACTGTTAAAAACGTAAAAGACAGTGTGTTTTGAGTTTTAATATGAATTATGTGGCATGTTACATTACATATGTTCAGTGCGTGTGTATGTATATGAAAATACATATATGTACGTACACTTCCGGGCAAAAGTTTGGATACACTCGCATTTATTTTATTCTAGCGGTTTTACCAAGAACCTATCAGTTCAAAAAAGGATTTTTCTATTAGTAATGAATCGATAAACTCATTTACAATAATATCTATTGAAATTTTCGTGGTTTGTAATGAAATCTTTCAAAGAATCATCACAGGGAATAAGTAAAGTCGCTTACAAATATGATTTGGCCACCACAATCGCCAGATCTCAATCCCATCGAGCTTCTATGGGAGGAGCTTGACAGAAAGATACGCATAACTTGTCCATCGTCTTTAATAGAACTTTGGAGGGAATTACAGGACGCGTGGAGTTCCCTAGGATAAGATACTATCAACAAACTGGTGCAAAGAATGCCGCGACTAGTGGAAATGGTTAGAAAAGCCAAAAGTGAATTTTTCGACGAAAAGAAAGTTTAACCAGTCTCTGTAAGAAGTGTGTTATATTGAAGTAAATTTTGCCTTATTTAAATCATTTTAGTAGTCTATGTTAAACGATAATTATTTGAACACAAAAGGCTTTATTAAAATTGGATATTTGTAGATTTTTGGTGTTTTGAAAGGTGTATCCAAACTTTTGGCCGGCAATGTATATAAGTGCGAGCGTGTTTTTTGCGCGCGCGTGCGTGCTTGCGTGCGTGCGCGCGTGCGTGCGTGGGTGCGTGTGTGCTTGCGTGCGTGCTTGCGTGCGTGCTGTGTGCTTGCGTGCATGCGTGTGTGTGTGCATGCATGAATGACTGGAAGACAAGGACGCTACAAGGACATATACATTAGCAATTAACGTGCGCTGGTTATATTTATGGTTGTGCATAACGATACTACTTTTCTTCATGCTGTAACACATTCTAGATATTGTTTATTTTTTTGCTTATTATAGTAATGATAAATTAAAAATCTAAAATAAAAAAGACAGTAAAAAAAATACAAATAGAGATTGTTGTGGCAAATTTATTTTTATCAGTGGGATGTTAGAATGAAAATGTAATGATATTTTGATGTATGACAACTTATACATTTTGTATATGATTGAGAATATGATGTGCACACGCACACGCACATGCATATGCACATGTAACATAGATATTAAAAGATTAATATATGATAAAATATATTTCTTCATTTTTTTAATTCTAGACGGGTTGCTTGATGATAAATGTAGTTTTTTCCTCTTTATGTTTAATATGAAGATTGTAATTGACATTTTTATAGATATCGTTGTGAGACTAATTTATAGAAAGCTATGAAAGGGAAAGGATTTCTTTATAATAATTTTTAAATCTGTGTTTTTATACTATTGTTTGTTTATATATGTTATGTGTATGTATATGTGTCAAGTGCCAAAGTGGCTAATTTTGTGAGAGAAATTGATAAATCTTTTTAAAATAATCACGCGCGCGCGCGCGGGTGTGTGTGTGTGTGTGTGTGTGTGTGTGTGTGTGTGTGTGTGTGTGTGTGTGTGCGTGCGCGCGCGCGAGCGCAGAAATAATCAAGATGCCAGGTGGTTGTGTAGATCGCGTGATATTCCCCGATGGGTTCTTGGAAAAAAATCTGTCAATCTGACTGATAATCGGCGATCGTGTCGTGTTCGAAGTTGAGGGTTTATGGCAGTTTCTCAACAGGAATGGACAGAAAACGATGCTCTTTGTCTCTCGTTCTTTTTATCTTCTTCCATTTTTTAATAATTTTTTTCTCTTTCGCGACCCAACAGATCGCGTCCCGGTCGATGAACTTCCTGGAACGATCTTGGGATTGCCTTCTGATGTTTTTTTTCATTTTTACGCGTCTCTTTCTTTTCTCTTCCTCTTGTATACTATAAGACATTCGTGAGGAGCACGACAGGGAGCACGACAGTAAAAGTCATACCTTGTAGTTATTCATTTCTTACTGCAATTATGGATTTTGCAGAAATATCATTAATTTTGGGATAATCTTTTAGAGTTACGGAAACTCTAAATGATAATTTAAAACCATTTTTTATTTGAATCCGAAAAGTATATAAGAGTAGATTTCATAGAAGTTAATATAACATTAACAAAATTCACTGTTAAATTTTATTATTCTCATAGACTTCCCGTTTAAGGACATCGTATCTTGGCTTTATAATTATTTTACAATATCTATCATGAGATTTTATCGGGATCGTGCAAAACATAGAATAATAAGTCCCATTTCGATAAGCAGCATCTGATTAACTATTCATTTGTTCGCCAATAAAACTAATTTTTTTCCTTTTTTTATACGTTTCTGTCCTACATGTGTTGCTATTTTACAGTATCTTCTTTGCCAAATTATGTATTAGCTTCCTTCTTTATTATTACACTAGAATTTAAGAATATCGCTAGATAGGCTACTCATCTTTTAATCCAAAAAAATTAAAAAATTTCTTGCCTTTGTGTATATTTGACTATTTTATTTTCAGAACGGTTTAGAACGATTATCGCAACTTTGCAACAGATATTTTTTTTAAAAGTTGTTCTCTATGACTTTCAAAAAACTTTGTTGATGATTTCGAAAGAGGATAAACTTGGATGTGTATGTATAGTTGAGAGAGACTTACGTTTACAATGACCCTTATAAGCGACGGGGATAGCGCGACCCGCGCGGCAGGCGGCGAGTCGCAGGTGGCAGGCACTCTTGTAGGTGTTTCCGTCGGCTCCGCAGACGGGGCGTGCGCCGGCGACCTGGTGCGGGGGTGCTTGGGGACACCTGCGGGCGCACTTCACACAGTGAGGGCTCAGGTTCTGGTCCAACAGACAGCTCCGACCTTGGCCGCATCGGACCCGTGCGCACGAACCTGCTCGACACTTTGCACGTTATTACGCACAGTCATAAACCGCCTCCGTGATAGACGCGCATTGCCTTTCTTTATTTTTATTTTTATTCTCAGTCACCAGCCGTTTAATTTCTACTATAGTCGTGTGTTCCCGTTCACTTTAATTATGTACCAGTCGTTTAGCTATGTAGCTCAAGCCACTTAAAAATAATTGCAAGACCCAGAGTGTTAGGTTTAGAATATTATAATTTGTTCTCTCTTATTGTTAGCTTTATCGCATGTCAGGTATTTGCAGCTTTAAGACGCTTAAGCTTGTCCCAAACTTCATTGGCACGTTGATACATGTGTGCGCAGTTAGCATTATAATATTACGATATCTTAAGTTTGTAAATGCAAACAAAGTGATAAAGTGAGAAGCTATATAAAATTATGAGATTTACAACGACATTTAATACGTTAAATATTCAGCGTTATCGAGCGTAATTTTTAAATTTTTGTACTGATCGCAGAATTGACTGATCGTGAATTATTATCGTGAGGACTAAGATGCGTTTTACCATGGTTTATTAACGTGTCGATATTTTAGAAGATGAAAATATCTGTTCTCGCATGTGCATTACATCGCGTCATTACATTGCGAGGATCGATTACGAAACAATTACTGTATCGACGAACGGCCGTATTGGGAATTCAATTCCATCCAATGTTTCTTTCAGTTTTATTGTGTTTACGTGCTAATTAATATAATTGCCATTTCTGGGAAGGAATAGTGCCAATGTATAAAAAAATTCAATATAATAAAGAAATGTTTGGTGATTGTTCGAAAATTAAAGCAAAACATTTTTACGGCAATACGGAGGCTATTAACTTATTTATATATACTCACTTTGGCAGTGGCCGTTGTAGGCAACCGCGAGTTCGTGATTGCCCTTCTTGCAAGCTCGCTTTTTGAGTCTACATAGGCTCTTGTAACTCTTGCCGTCCGTTCCGCAGACCGGTCCACCACCACGTGGTGCTTTACACTCTGGACTGCACACGCACCTTGGTCTTCCTCTACGTACCACGCACTTTTTTCCTTCTTCGCACCTCACTTCCGCACAACTCTCTGTCGAATAGAAACGATTTGCATCTGTGCACATTTACGTACAACGAATGTTTCAGATAACGCGATCGTTACTACTCTTAAATGTGTAGAAATAATAGAATCGATAAAGAACTTTTGCTTTCTTTTCTTTTTGTAACTGAAATCATGCATGCGCGCGCGCACGCACACGCACGCGCACACGCATATACGCACATTTTAGATAAAACAACAAATGAGAATAAAGCCGATTTTAATTATTATCAGGAAGAGTAGTATACAGCTTGTTTATGTACCTCGACAAGGACGACACTGCACACCTCCACCAAGAACTCTCCAGAAAAAGAGACTTCCACTATCTAGATCCTCGTCAGAATAGGCAGTCGCTGCTGCTGCGTTAGACGCGCAACAATTTTCTTTCGTAACACCTTGCGATAGAAGTTCCTTACAACGGCCGTTACTAATAGATGACCAACATATACCACCTAACACAGATTTATCTAAATAAAATACATGTAAAATTTAAATCGACGCTATGTTTAAATTTCTTTTAAATCAAACAAAAAACAATAGATACATTTTTATAAATTGATTTTGATTATTACACACACACACGCACTCGCGCACGCGCGCGCGCGCACACCAGCGCTGCCATCCAGTCACTTGAGCCACTTTTTGTCACCGTTTTTTGTCAAGTCACTGAAAAATCACTATCGTCTAAAACGGGTCATCATATAATCACTTTTTTTCCTGAGCTGACATAAAATTTGTAAAACATAAGCGTTCTGTTTACATTTTTATTGTCTCGTCTGATAACAATTGTTCACTATTGCTCACTGGGTATCATGGTCCAGTGTCTCAGCATGATTACTTTGCACCGCGAACCGAATTCTAGACAAGCGGCGCGCCGCGACTGATATAAAATCTATCACGTTGCCGGAAAAATGCAAAGATGAAAACAATTGCTAAACATACAAAAGAATGTTTATGCGTAGCCTCGCGCGACCAGTTCAGAGACATAGTATTCAATTGTTTGTCAGAGCGAATACGTTTTAGATTTTTATTGCATTTTTAAAAATTTTATCTATTTTTTTAATCATCTAATGAATATGCTTATTCTTATCATATGGATATGTTTATTCTTTTACTTTATCTAGAGAAAAGAGATAATAATGTTTAAACTTTTATTTTGTTTGGTCATTGAGTCTTTATTTTATTATGTTTAATAAAATGCACTATTTATTTAATTTAATAAAACTGTACCCCAGAGGTGTACTTGTATTATATCGTTCAAGCACCTGTTTTTTCCTTATTGTAAACTTTCAAACCATATTATGAAAAGAGTTTGCTATAGAGTTAGACTATCCAAAGATAGATCCGGGAAAATAAGAGTAAATGATAATTTTTTTTATTTAAATGACCTTAATTACTTGAAAAATTTAATTTAAAAATGTCACTTTTGGTTAATATTTTAATACCTGAAAGGTTACTTTTTGTCACTTTTTCTGTCAAAAATCAGTCACTATTTTACGTTTTTTGATCCGATGACTGAATGGCAGCGCTGGCGCGCGCACACACACACACACACACACACACACACACACACACACACACACACACAACAAATTAATTACTTTTTTCTTTAGCTTCTAGCTATCGACATATTTATCAGAGTTGTGAGTTGCGCGTTATGTAGTGCACTTGGCGTGCATATAGATATGCCTTGGATTGAGCGAGTGGATTGTTAATGTAGTTGTGTCTTTAGTGCCAGTTAGTTACATCAACGGCAAGAAGAGATACCTTGTAAGGCTTTTTAATTAAACTTGTGTGTAAAAAAAATATCGGTCAGTGATTAATACTACGAAAAAGTGGAACACAAAACCCTTTGCTATGTGAAATTGCTACATATAATAGTACAAAATAGACACATACAATTTTTGTAAAGAAAACATGTTTTTGTATAATTGTTTTATACTTACACAGCGCGCATACGTACTACT
Organism: Aphaenogaster ashmeadi; assembly: GCA_003063805.1. Lineage (NCBI taxonomy): Eukaryota > Metazoa > Arthropoda > Insecta > Hymenoptera > Formicidae > Aphaenogaster > Aphaenogaster ashmeadi. Next base: position 58,890 of record NJRQ01000358.1, on the reverse strand, counting down.
TGTATTTCCTATTTAATTAGGATGTAAGCATTTTTTGTCACAAGATATATCCAAATCGAGACATGAACAGAAAAAATTGCAAAAATCTGATAAAAGGCGACGAACGACTCTTGTTACACTGAAAAAAAAACTCAGAGTGGAAAGGATTAAGTCTTAGGGTTGCGCAAATTTAATTACGTAAACTGTAATCAAGTCAAAATAAATATAAAAATCAAGTCAGATAAATAATTTGACGTAGTAAATTTTATTAAAAAATTTAGTCAACATTAAAAGATTAACGACACTTTCTCGCGAACTTGATTGCGCCGCTAGAGGGATAAAGCGCTTAAGGCGCTCTCATGAGTAAGAGCCCTGTGAAGTAGTATAAAAGATGGGCCCGAACATTATTCTGCATACTGTGTCTCGAAAAGTGGGATGAATTATGTATATGTATATGTATTATTACATTTTTTTATATACAAAACGAAAATGTTATGTCAACATAATTCTCGCATTAAAATAAAAAATATAATTAACTATTGTATTATTCTGTTTAATAATTTATTAAATTTATTTGATTTGAGGATTCGAGTTTATCCCAAAAATGCTATTATCTTATTGTGTATAT
>NJRQ01000358.1:30537-44173 GCA_003063805.1 Aphaenogaster ashmeadi | reverse complement strand
GCGCGCGCGTGTGCGTGTGTGTGTGGGTATATTTCTCGTGACATTTATTTCAGATTAAAATTTCTTTTTGATTCTTCGGTTTCACGATTATGTTTAAATTTAACATTAAATGAGATAGTTTAATTGTTTTTTCGAATAGTGAAGGAAATATTGTGCATTCTTGATAGATTTTATTTATCAGTTTTATTCTAAGAAGCACTTGGTCATAGATTATCTACAGGTAACACTCAAACAATTTTGACAACGCATGTGTGAATGACACGTTGACTGAATTTTTAAACTGGACACCAGGGACTTTTGTGTCCGGACTATTTTTTATTTTTAGATATTTACCAGCAAATCTATTACTCGTAAGTATATAAGAGAATGCTCTCTGCTCTAAAAAAAGTTTATTGTGAAAGCCGGTCTCCTTCAGACCGCTATGAAATCTTAATCTATTGCATGCGATATCTTCAATGTAGAGTTGAGGAAATTTTAGGGCGAGAAATAAAAAATCATAAAGCAAACAAACTTGAAAAAAGAAAAAGTTACAGAGTCGGGGAAAAACTATATTCTTCTATATCCAATGCGATATGCGACGAGCATAGGCTTGCAATTTGTACCGATTGTAGTATATACATTTTTTTTAAATTATTTTTTTACTAATTATTTTTTACTTATTGAAGACATAAATAATAATTTTTAAATCAAGAAATATTTCTTTTTTACTCTTCTTTTTCACTTAATATGTACTCTATTTTCACTCTTTGAAATGGTTGTGTTTTTTTGGAGCAGCACTCTTGTAATATTTTTTTTCCATAATCTGTCAAGTTTGAAGTAAAAAAACTCTAAAAGACTCTTTTTTTATACATTTCCAAAACAATTTAGAAATTTTATTATAAAACTTGACTCTTTTACCTAATTTGTTTGTAAAAAATGTAAATATTGAAACATTTAAAAAACTTTTTTAAATGTTTCAATTATATGGTAAATTAGTTAACATTGCAAAGAAAATATGAGTTTTTTCAAAATTTTTGAACCACCCTAACGTTGTAAACAACTCATCTTTGGACACAAGAAACCCTGGTCTTCAGAATTCAGGTGCCGAAAAAATATGTCCAGTTTGAGGGTTAATTATACCAAGATAATTTTAAAACACAATAGGAATATAAAATAGTTTAATAATATAAGTTCAATATAATATAATATGTATGAGTGACAACGACTGTCAAATATTCTTCTGATCAGAATATTCAATAATTTGTTGAATGGGGCGATATTATGGACGATAGTATTAAAACGTATTATTTAGTTTGAAATCTGGAATGGAAATCTTACTTCATAATCATTGCAACAATCAGATAGCATTTTCTAAAACTGACTTACAGGAAAAGTTTAGTCGTGAAAGACAAATATCATTAAAGTCTCACACGTTTTACACTGCCCAAAGAAAATTGATGGCTTAAAGTATAAATGGCTTCCGATTGTTGTTTTGAAAGTTGGAGCGAGAACAAACGAAATGATGCCTATTGTAAATTTTTTTTGTCGTTAATTGCGTCGCGGCAAATCATCTCAAATAACACGTATACTTACGAAAAGAAAATTTGGCAGGAAGATGTTACAATGCACACCATTTCAGTAGTAAAACGCAATCATTGATAGATATATTGCTGGTCTATGTTTCTTTTATACCTTACGGCTTAGCACGGCTCGATTCGTCGCGACAAAGCAGTATCGCCTCCTGATGAGCATGTGACGATGCTATTAGTAAGGTTGTCAGATGGCCGGGATTTCCGGAAAAGTCCCGGAATTCTTAGGCTTGTCCCGTGTTCAGTAATTTCAAGTCCCGGATAATCAGAATTTCAACAAAATCATAACATTCATGAGCAGAAGAGCCAAACTTTTTAGTTATTTTGTTTTACGTATGTTAACTTACTTACACATCCCATACAGCACAGAACATTGCGCAGCAACATTTCGGCAATATTGTTATGTTACTGCAATGTTGCTGCAATTTCTGTGCTGTATGGGATTGTTCAAATAATACAGTTAAGTTTTTAAATAATTTATGTAGTTGTGTGAATTTTGAAGTTGTTTATTTTTATTTAAGTATGTTGACTTACTTAAACATTGTCCAAATTATACAGTCAAGTTTTTTTTTAATATGTAGTTGATTTACCTATAGTTCTTATCTAACGTTGATTTTTACTTAGACAGTATAAGTTGTATGTACTATACTATCCTGTGGCAATAATTATTATGATTATATTTTTTCATAAAACCTTTTGTTTTATAAAAACAAGCAATAAAACTCCTCTTCCTTTTGTTTTATTTTTACCCCTAAATGTGTAAGGTTCGAGATCTATGCTCACACGGGGGTCACTAATTAATTAAAAATTTTACTAAAATTCTCCAACAACCTATTTTTCAGCCGTCGCCTAAAAAATGTCCCGGAAATAATCATTTCGCATCTGGCAACCCTAGCTATTAGGAATACTATGCGCTCCTTGCGACACATCGCATCTACACGATTATATCTCACTATTGATATCTGTACCTTTTTCTCCTTTTCACGACAATGTACTAATTGATGTCACTACGTGTGACGCCCAAGCAGGCCCGTAACCAGCCCGTTATGTTAGAGGGAGCAAATAAAATCCTAGATGAGGCAGTCTCAAAAACTCTTTTTCAATGCACAAAATACATTATTTTTTATTATTTAAATATTGATACAATATTTTATAAAAAATACCAGTAATATAAAATTACAATCAAGTAAATGTTAAAATAATTGTAATTTTCAAGTTGTCTCGTTATCGAAAGATTTCAAAGTGATTATTGATACATACCTTGTCTACAAAAAGGAACAAAACCACTCTCTTTTAATATGCGATTATATGCATTGTCTTACTCTCCGAAGAATAAAAATTCTTGATAAATTCTTGACTAAATAACACAAAATAACACAACACAACCTGCGTTTGGGCGAAAACAAATTCGTGCGCCGCTTGACCTTTTTGGCTGCCAAATTCGCAATTTTACGAATTTTGACATAAATCAAACGGCATTTTACTCAGAAAACATAATAGTTTCTAAAAATGAAAGAAAAAAAATCAATTTTTAACTACTTAGTCCCCTTAAATATGCAGAGCATTAGGAAACAAATAAGATAAAAATTTGCCAGGGAGGGCAAATGAAGTCGCTAGGGGGGGGGGGGCAATGCCCCCATTTGCCCCCCTCTGATTACGGGCCTGCGCCCAAGTATATGTACAGACTTTATGTTTATCTTTTACATAATATAAATAATAGTGTTTCTCATGTCACACAACAGTAATTGCTGTACCTACAATTACTATATAAATGTTCAACAATGAATCCTTTCTATTAGTTTTCTGATTATTTGGTCAGTTATCTATCTACTGCTTTGTTGAAGCTTGATTCGCCGAAATCTACTGATTTTTTAAATTAATAGCGTGAAAATTATTATATAGTGCCTTATGCATCAGTTGAAGAATTAATTACAATTGAGAGGAGTTAGAACCTAGAGATGTACCTTGACCAAATCGAGATTTATAAAAATATATTAGCATTTAATTCAAGTATCGTAATATCTGTATCGTAATAATATAATAATAACAACAAGTAATTGTAACAAACGTTATTCTATATACTTAGATATGCAACATTTTTTCAATTCATTGAAAAAATTGTAAAAACAGCAGTTTGAACAGCATATATTGCAGCATACATTGTATAGTGCATTAGTTGATCTTGGCTAACCGCAAATACGAAGCAACTTGAAACGAGTGAATCTAGTCTGTATATGGCCCGACTCAAGCCGTGTGCCTACTGTGTGTAGTCAATGAACGTGATTCACTGTTCCTTGACGAGATCTAAAGTAGACGGATAGTCGGATAGTAGAATGGTTAGCGCACGGTAGGAGAAAAAGCGCGTGCGCGGGAGAAAAAGAAAGAAAGAGGGAAAAACAGACAGTGAAAAAGAAACAATTTAATTGAGAATAGTGCGATATTAGACAGCGAGAGATCGTCATTAAACGCGATCGAGAGAGAGATAGTAAAATAGCGGAAAGAGGAATGCAAGAGATGTAGGGGCGAAAGAGAAGGAAAATTGACGAGCCAAGCGTGACCATTGGGAGAGTAAAAGAGAAACTCAGTTTTCTTTCCTTTATATTAGCTATCCTACCTTTGATCGCGTTCCGCGGAATGGCAAAAAACGATCAATCAATCTTGGAAAGCATCACACAAACGGAGAATCCATTCGGAATTCAACTATCATGCAGTCTGGACTTTCTTCAATAAACAATCCACCAGACCAAATCGCTGTTCGTTTATCAATCAATGGTTCTTTTGCGCACATCAACTTTTTTCTGCATTGCTATTTTTTCCATCTTTTTCTGCATTGCTAGAGCGTACATTACGCAATGCCATAAATATATTTATTAGATTTCCTCAAGGCCGTCTAATACAATCGTATTTGTTGCAATTTTCTGGTCGACAATCAAGTATCTTAAAGCTATTTATATCCGACGGGAAGTCACACAAGTCACGAGTCATGGACAATGAATTGACTTGATATCGGGTACAGTCAGTTTGTCAATCTGTACGAAAACACAACAGAGAAACTCAACAGAACAAGTCAGAATGGAACAGAATGAATACCCGGAATGAATATCGTTGATTCGGTTGATTTAAAGCACGGTGAAGAGAAAAGAAGAAACACGAACCGAGGAATTGAAATTGTTCCAAGTAGATTGTGAGATGGTCGGTGATCGATGATCCTGGAATAATTATGCATTGTGTGCGAGTTTATTTTTAATATTTTGAAATGAGTAAAAACTCGATGTAAAACGGGGATGAGTGCCTCATGAAATGTGACCGCGCATTTACCATCAGTATTGGAAATTCTTGCGTGTACCAATGTATGACTTTCAACTGGCAGTATCTTCGTTATTGTTACAAATCCTATCTTTCAAGGATATTGTACAAATATAATAAAAATAAAACTTTTATTTTCAAATATGAGATCGAATAAAGTTTTATCGTATCGGATTCGTTGTATCTATATAACAGGAAATTAATATCGCATTAAGGTCGTTAATGCAATTTGTGGAGGAAACACTCGATCTTTCATCGAAAATATCATTGGTTTCTCTATGGTACATGATCAATCGTGTGTCCGAGATTGTTTGATTGTCGCTGATAGATAAGCAACTATGGATGTCTCGTGCATATACGTACCCTCTGCATGCTGAATTGGCAGTGCATAATCGGTGAAACTGCGTCAGGGTTCGTCAGTAACCCGAGGTGAACATTATGCTACCGTATTGCCAATAGTGTTGCGTAATTACGTATTCTCTGGAGGGTTTGCCGCAGTTGTATAGAAACGTGACGATGTTATGGAGCGTCCTGTCAACTTAAGCGTGAACAGAATGCAGCTAAGATAACATGTTTTATTCGTAAAAATTTTAAAAGTTTTATTTATCACTGATAAGGGTATATATATATACATATACATACATACATATATATATATATATGTATAAATTTTTGTATATAAAAGAGTGATAAATCCTTGTGTGTGTGTGTGTGTGTGTGTGTGTGTGTGTGTGTGTGCGCGCGCGCGCGCGTGTGTGCGTGTATGAACCCCAGACAACGAACATAGCATGAGAATTTAACTTCGCAATTCTTATATTCTTATGTCGGTATAGAGATTTCTCAAAGGTACAATGTCTTGTGGCTTCTGTTCTCATTCTTAAAGGTATATCCGTGTCAGCCTTCTCTCGCTGCACGGCTGCATCAGTAATGTCTAAAGATTTACGTTGAACACGTGCGCGCCAACGCAGTGCAGGAATGTTTCTCATGCATCTCGCATAACAAGAAAACAAATTTTTTTTAAAGATATAAGGAATTGCGTCCGTTCTTTTAAGATCATCAAGTTATTCAATGGAGCGATGGTATTATAGGAATACCGTGTTATTTCTGCGCGCAAACATGACATCCCCGTATTCTTTCTTAACAAGATATTTTTATTAAATTATTTTTTTATCTATAAATATAAAATGTGATTTACATAAATAAATATATATAAGTACAATAATAGCAGAATAAATTAATTGCAATTTTTCTCTTTATTGCTTTAGTGCAATAAAAGGTAACAGCTATTTGACGATATACCGTTGTTTATCATAGAACATTGCGTGCCAATGAAAGAATGCGCCGATCAATTCTGCTCTCGATTAACATAACGGATCAAATTGCAATTGCAAACGAGTATTGTACTGACCATATTGTCGATAGAAACAGAGAGGACGCTTAACATTAATTTTGAATTAACGTTAAATCCGATACGCACAAAGCTTGGAAGGTTTGTTCTTAACATGAATAATGCATACAGCAATGTGCGGAGAAGCAGGCAGGTAAAGTAATGGCAATAACAGCTTATCTTCTCTAACATGTTACAATGTGCTTTCTTGTTATTTTTTTCTTTCCTTCCAGTCTTCCTCCCGTGTTGCTATTTATTACGATACGAATCACTTGAAGAGATTCTATTGAGCTCGTTCGTGAATACAGATACAGATTCGGTGGAACCACCCGTTTATTACGCGTCTTCTATATTTGCATTAAGTCGCATGTAATTGTATGGAGAAAGAATTCGTGTAATGTGGTCTAACCACAAGAATCAAAACAAGTCTATAGAAAAAAGAAGCTGAGCAACACGAAATTTATGTGTGTATGCTATGCGTGTGAATGTTGTAACAGCCGTATATTTATCGTATCTATAAAGATTTATATATAATATCTATAGGAAAGAATATTGAATATATGTATTCTTGTATTTGAAATCCATGTTTTTTAAACCCTTACACCTACATCTAGGCTAATAGATCGAGATTATACGGCACAATCAAAACCACAAAAAAGTGGCGTTGACATGAAACCGCAAACAACACATCATAATTTTAGAACAGAAGCATGTCGGCGAAAATGTATAATTCAATAGTTTGTCTTCATCCCTGGCTATGTGTACGTCAAGAAAACTTGTGAATTTCTAATGAATACATTTCATCCTATTCGTCTCCCTTTCTTTTCTCGTGGTGATTCTTTTCGTTGGAAGTAGCATCCGTGTAAAGGCTGACTGTGCGGTCAGTGAGCGAAGCGAGACTGAATATATCGTTGTTTTGCCATGTCTGCCGGCAGTCTAGACTTGCCGAGTCCTCGAGTCCGGCCATCCGACGTCACCGAATGGAACAGACTTTTAGGGCGGCGCGAAACGTCCGCGAAACGTTGTGTTTTGTGACCGGCAGGCAGGCAGGTAGACGGATTCGAGCCGGCCACTTGTGCTCTTACCAGTTTCTGGTCTCACTTTATGCAAGATTCCATGCGCACTCAACGTTTATGCATGGCTGATACTCGGCGATATATGTATGTATACGGATAGAATTATGTACAAAATTGTATTATACGTTGTTCCAATCTTTCTTATCTGGGCTATTCATTATTTTATGTTTTATATATTAAAAAAGTGCCCTCACAATTAATAATTATTTTTCACGCAAAGCACACGTATTTCCACGGACAACTTTGTCATCGATAATTTGCTCATGATGTGTGAGAAGCGGATGGAAGAGTGAGAAGTATGAGAGAAGGAGAAAACATTAAAAGGAAAGACGTTAAGATATCTCGCAAAGACGGCACATGCAGCCTTCCAGCTGCATTCGCGACACACCTGCCGCCTTCATTCTATGCTGTGCCTTGGATAGACTTTCCAAGAAGCCCAACCACGTACCGTTTCTCGGGCTGTTTTTTATCAATTGTTCTTGCTGCCACATTCAAACGTCTTCCACACTCCGTAGTTTCTTCCTCTTTGACTCTTACTATTCTCGTTATGTACTACCACACCGTTTTATCTACCTCTTTCTTTTTCCTTTTTCCTTATTTTCCCTTTAATAGAGCAATCATAACCTGCACGTACTTTTATCGCATAAAGTTTAAACCTACATATAAAACATATAAAAGCTTTACCTTTTTATTTATCTTTAGCTTATAACATCTTTATCTTACTTGTATGTCATTTCCGGAGACCGTAGATGACTACCGTTAGATGTCGTGTTACTTTGGTGTAGATATGCGCATGATTGTGGTCAGATATTACTCACCATTAACAATGGTACTTGCATAAGCTATGGGTTCTTGGCCGAAGAGGGCGAGAGATGAACGAAGAAACGGGCCCTCTCGGCTCGGAGATCCTGAATGGTAATGATTATAGCAAATTGCTCTTGCTTGGCTTGGGGTGCCTAATAGCCACTCAGTGGGGTTGTTGAAACCGTGCGCCCCTTCGTTCAACCTTTGATGCCCCCGTCCGAGTCAACCCTTCAAAACTTGATTGTTTCTACCCTGTTCCGCAGCGCGCGGATGGATCCCTGAAGTTCGTTCTCCTTGGATGTTCTCGATACGTCTTACCGATATGCACATTTCTCTTCCCACGATGCGTCCAGTAGTATGTTTTAACTTATTCTTTTAAATTTTTTATTTCTCTCCCATTTCTTGTGTATATTTAGATGCGACGTGTTACAATTATAAAATCCTCCTTATTTCTAACTCTTTAGTGTTAAAAAGTATTTTTACATCTTTGTTCAGTTTTAGTTATTTTACGCAGGGAAATTTTTATTTTATTGTTAATTTTGTTAAATTTCAGCTAGCATCTAAACTCGCGTGCGATTGTTGGGGTCGAGAGTTCTAGATGTTTATAATTTTTGCCGTCTGAAAAAACAATGGCTACGTAAATGAAAACCACATGAACATGCGATTGTCGCGTCATGATAGTAATTAAAGAACAAGTAAAAGAGAGGGGGGAGAGAGAGAGAGAGGGGGGGCAAGCATGAAGAAAAGCACGATCGTGTTTCAATGGACATTGAGATATTAAACGTCGAGATGCCGTCGGCGGAGAGAGCCGTCAAGGAATCGGTAACGTTACACTTACGTGCACGCTTGTGCACGTGCCTGATTGCATGCATGCGTGCGCCGCTGGTTGGCTGCATGCGTACAAGTCATTCCAACACAGTGCGCAAATTAACAGAAAGTATTCAAGTGTCAACAATAATTTAAATGACTGATATGCACTAGAATCTTTATGGGATAGCTTTTTCGCGTCAATGAAGAAGAGGGAGTACGAAGAGCGGAAGAACACAGAAAGAGTTTGGTAATGAAGTTAGAGAATGAACGGATAGAGAAGAACTCACTATTCGCTCTTCTATGTATTACGCGGGAGTAAAAGACGAAGTTGTAGTGAGGTCTTTCGTTGAAAAAGGAAGAAAGAAAAAAGATAAGGAAGAGGAAAAGTGTGAAAGAGAAAAGTGGTGAAGGGGAAAGAGAGGCAGAGAGTGGAGGGGCGGGAGGGAGGGAGGGAGGGGGGTGGGAGAGCGTGTGTAGGGGAGAGTATACTGCAAGGACCATGATTGTTGGTGCCCACGACATGGTCCATCTATTCACATCCACTATGACTATCTGCGCAATCTGACAATTCGGCTCTAAAGATGTATGTTGTCTTCTATGGTATTCTACAAGAGACAACGATGTTTGTTCTTTGTTATAGACGCAATAGTCTTGAATGTTATCATATAATGGAAATCAATGATTTTGTATTTCCGAAAATGTCATATATACAGGGTGTGTCTTTTTAATTTTAACAGGCAAATATCTCGAAAAATATGGAAGATATGGAAAAATGTTTCAGACAAAAGTTGTATGGTTCGGAGGGGGACATAAGAAGGTACCATTGATTTAACCTTGGGTGGCGTCCTTAAGGTCATATTAAGGTCACGTTAAATTTTTTAAATTGGACTCCCTATTTTTTATTGCATATTCTTGTAACCCTTGTCGAGACATTTTCAAAACACCCCCAAAAATTGTCTTTTGCATAAGCCGTTTCGGAGATATGAAGAGCTTCAAAGTTTACAATATTTTGACATAAAATATAAAATATCTCGTTAACTATTTATTTTTGATAACTGTACCTTAATATTTTTATGCGTAGAATAGTGGGATGAATCAGTTGATGCAAGGAAAACACATGGTTGCTCTTCAAAAAAATATGTAATTGCATATTGCAAATTGCATAATTTTTTTCAAAAGCAACCATGTGTTTTTCTCGCATCAATTGATTCATCCCACTATTCTACGCATAAAAGTATTAAAGTATAGTTATCAAAAATGAATAGTTTACGAGATATTTTATATTTTATGTCAAAATATTGTAAACTTTGAAGCTCTTCATATCTCCGAAACGGCTTATGCAAAAGACAATTTTTGGGGGTGTTTTGAAAATGTCTCGACAAGGGCTAAAAGAATATGCAATAAAAAATTGGGAGTCCAATTTAAAAAATTTAACGTGACCTTAATATGATCTTAAGGACGCCACCCAAAGTTAAATCAATGGTACCTTCTTGATGGTGTCCCCCTCCGAACCATACAACTTTTGTCTGAAACATTTTTCCATATCTTTCGAGATATTTGCCTGTTAAGATTAAAAAGACACACCCTGTATATTATGTATATGTATATATATGTATATAATCTTTTATATGGTGATATTTCCATATCAGGCCATCATATTGTTATATAACGAGAAACAAACTTCTAAATATATATTCTTTTATTCAATATTGAATATTTTAAGATATTGCATTTTCCATTTAATGCAGAATCTTTAAAAAATGTATGCTATATCACTGAATAATCAATATTAATTAATAATAAGAATTAGATGGAGAACATTTTGTAAAGAAATAAATTCTTGGGAATTCTTAGGAATAGTTTTATTATTGTTTAGAAATAGTACAACAATAAGTCAAATTTTGTAACTTATGTATATCAAATTTGAGTATATATCTGTCACCAATGTTGTAATATATTTTGAAACCCAATTGTCATAATTGTTTCTTAGTAACATCGTGATGATATTGTCATGATTATGTGCAATTATTAAAATGTCTTATAGATCACATATACACGTGCGCGCGTGCGTATGTATCTGTTGATTTCTTTTATAAACGCTTAATCTCATTCTGTCTCCCTTTTTTTATTCGCTTTATTTTTTTATAGTATATTTTCTGAATAGCTTTTCTTTGTACTTTTGTATTTTTTATGATAGCGCGTATTAAATGCAAAGTCTCAAAGTCATCTTGCAAAGTCGCATTATGTCATGTATCATGAACGTCTTCGGCCATCTTCGGATCCTGTTGCTGCATAACTTTACGTAAATATCGAGGTTCCTACGGTTATAAATACAAGATTGGATCTTTCCGGTATAACTAGTACTCATAATATAAACTTTACATGGCATACACTTTCTAGACTGATAATAGTTACTCAGAATTTCTCTTAGTTGAGTGGTATATTATTCAGTGTATATTATTCAGATCTTATTCTTTCATATAGAAAAGGTTATTTGTTGATAATAAATGATTTAATTGATTCATTTAGAAGCAAAATTTCGTATACTTTTAATTTTGTAAATAGAATAAAGTGCCAAATTTAAGTAAATATTACTTGCAAAAATTAAATAATTTGATTATGAATGATATAAAGCAAAATCGCTTTTATTTTATAGATTCTCCGTGTATATACAAGAAAGAATCCATTTTCCATTTGAAAAACTGAAAAATATTTGCTGTGGCTCACAGGACAATAGATTTTCTCTCTCTCTCTCTCTCTCTCTCTCTCTCTCTCTCTCCCCCCTTTCTCCCCCCTCTCTCTCTGCTCTTCCTTTCTTTTTCTTGTACTTGTCTTTCTTTTTCTTCTTCTCGACCAGCAGTTGAAGTTTTTCAGCACCCTAGTGGTCAATTTCCTACTCAGACGGAATCATTAGTCTATAGCTATAGCACAGGATACTCTCGCACTTTCTCGTACGACAAGAGAAGTACATTCGATGAGCAGAATCAAGTGTGCTTGCAATCAACAACCGCGGGAAATGCTTATACCTTATAACTAAAATATAATTTTTAATTGTTATGAAAGAGGTCGAATTGTTAATATCACAGTAGTTTGTAGTTAACAAGTCCTATATTACTCGAAGAAACAAATCGATAAATGAAATTATTAAACATTGCTATAGGAATAAATATTAAATAAAAATGGTAATTTTGAGTTATATAGCTCTTTTGGACACGTCATTTAAGTTATATGTTTATTATGATAAATTTATTTATTTATTTTTAAATATTCTTAAGATATAATTATTGTTATATATATATATAAGATAAAGTTGATCAAAAATGGAAATCGGAAAATATTTGTACAAGTACAACATAACATAAAATGTTACATAAAATAATAATATAATCTATTACGTAGAATAATGATGTAAAACAACGAAATTGTACAAAATTAAATATATACAATCTAAGTGTACACTTTTGCTTTACTGGTAGATCATTTACTTCGAGTTCTTAGCGACCACCGACTCATGTAGTTGATATAAGCATGCTCTGACAATCTGACTTTTTTGCTAGAATATAACGTGAAGTGCAATGTATACTCAATGCGAGCGTGCGAAGAATGCAAGCGTATGTCCTTAGCGAATGTCCCCCGATTTTCCTAAGCACGAAGTTTGCGTCGCGACAGCTGAGAGAGTATTTTAATTTTTCAAGAAAGAGACAAGAAGATAAAGAAAGAAAAAGAGCGATGGTAAAGAAGTGCGAAAAAAAGATGGAGTCAGTTATACCAAGAGTCAATCACGGGTACTACCGAATAATTACGATTACTATCTATGACCAGCCAATAGCCGTTCAAGTACCGTGAGAAGAACAACTGTTGAAGTTCTCCATGCAAACTGGTTTTACGCCCCATTCCGTTCGCAAGTACATGTAGCCGATTCTAGATATTATGGATGCCCAGGATAGAAAATAGGCGTACTATCTGTATATACTCTCTCTTTCTCTTTCTTATATCCTTCTTTTTATATTTATATTCTATTTCCTCGCAAATCTGATATATCTTTACCTCTCATCCAGCCTTAACTCTATCGACTTGTATCTATGAGAGAATTATTCTCTTCACACTAAAATCCTAATTTGTTTACCTATACGGCTATTAATATTTCTTCATTTATTTATTTATTTATTTAACTGTACGTTTTTGCATTTAGCCTCGCGCAGGCTGGAACAAATGTTGCTGAAACATTGTTTGATGTAACAAAAGCATCTCGAGTATGTAATTGATAAGATACGAGATATTGTGTTTATAATAATATATTTATGATTTGCATCAGAAAATATGTAAAAGATTATTTTATGTATTAAACCTCGACTTACATACGTTACCTTAGTTTAAGAGATATTTGTAGCTTGAGAAGTAAGAAAAATATAGAAAACATTTGTAAAACAGCAGGTCGGATATTAATTGATTAATTAATAGTGTCGGATATTAATTGATTAATTTTTGGGAAAGCGTAACGAATATATATCTAGTACATTCTGAGTAAAGTTAATTCAGCGAATGTCCTTAGGTAATCAGTTTGGGACATGGAGGATGCCCTACGATATCGCAGGATATCCGATTGATGGGAGTGAGACAGAGAGAGATGGAGAGGAGAGTCAGAGGGAGAGGGAGAGAGAAGGAAAAGGTAGGGGGGAAGAGAG
>NJRQ01000358.1:4815-30364 GCA_003063805.1 Aphaenogaster ashmeadi | reverse complement strand
GAGAGAGAGAGAGAGAGAGAGAGAGAGAGAGAGAGAGAGAGAGAGAGAGAGAGAGAGAGAGAGAGAGAGAGAGCGCCAGCCAGCGAGAGTGAGAGTGCAGCAGCCATGCCACGTAACTCGCTTTCGCAACGCTGTGTGCATGGCATTACATCGACAATGACGACAAGCGGCGGTCACGTGTAAGTACGTATAGCACGTATGATCGTGCGTACGCGGGATTACACACGCAGCGATGTGCCGCATTCATGTAGCTCCGTCTAGACGGCCGTCAGACGTATTATTGGGTTCGCGTAACTCTGTGCAACATAGCTATCGTATTACCTATGTTATGCGTGTTGCTTGCATGCGCATACACACACACACACACACACACACACACACACACACACACACATATATATATGTGCTGCAAGTGTGGCGCGATGGCTACGTACACGACACACTCATATACGCCGAGTGATTTTAGCTTCGGTTGATATAACTGTCGCTAATTACGTGATCGACTCGGTAAATCGATTTAATGTGCTGTTTTTGAGTGCTGCATATATAAGTCATATAATATTCGTGTTTACTAGTATCTACGTGCACATGCTTTGTGAATGAATAAATTTCCGATTTTCCAACTTTTTCGCATCAAAACCTTGAATTAAGGCCATGAGACTCGAGATTCTGCACGAGATATTTGTTAGATTTGTTTCAGGTTTGTTAAGTGTTTTTATGTTTGCTACATTTAAATGATGACAATTTTTGCTCATATTCCTTTTCATTATTTTCCAGTAATTAATAAGCTTATTGAATTAATTTACTTAGTAGTTTATTAATTCAGCTATAAAGGATGAAGGGTAAAATAGGCTGATTTTAGTCGAAAGAGTGTAACGTAAATTATACGTGTAACAATAAAACGTCACTAATCATGTTACTATGAGAAAAGACTTTCGAGACGAATTTTGACCACTATTTTACGGATTTAGACAAACAAGACTGATTTCATCGTATTCAGCGACTCAAAACTATAAGGTTATATAATTATATATACATAATTTGCGTTACATTTTTTAGACCGAAATCGGCCTATTTTACCCATCATCCTTTTTCAATCGAATATCTTGCAATCAAACTCGTGCGGATATTCACAGGTGATAATATTATAATATATTCGCGTGAAACATGTATAATTTATAATTTCACCGAACTTATACATAATTTTAAATACACACACACGCATACATAGAGGAGGGAGGAGTCGTTGGCAATGCTCTAAATTCCCCTTTGTATTACCGTTTATAAATTGAATTGCTTTGCAACCTTGAAGGATAAAATTGTGAATAATGGAATTAGTTTATCTCGATGATATGTAACAAACGAAATATCTTTATATTGCCATTATAGCGGCTGTCATCGCATATTTTGACAGTTGTGTATCGAGGGATTAATAGCAAGTCTATGGTTAATAGTGATAGTAAAAAGTAAAAAATAAAAAGCCAAATAGCGCGCGCGAAGCGCGCGTCTGTGGTATCTAGTATGAATAAAAGCTATGAATATACACGGCTGTCAATATATAATAATTAAAAGTTTATATATATAATGACTATATTCAACTATTTAAATAATGTAGCAGAAATGGTAATATTGGAAATAAGATAATTCTATCGAGTAATGACCAAAATATTTGAAAATGTTACACACACGCACGCACGCACGCACGATAATCATTATATTAAAATTATATATGGTATATAGATAACAAATTTATTATGTAATATTTACATGTTTGATATAACATGCAATCGAAATAAAATTGATCAAGTGTCTATCGAATATGCTTTTTCATTTTTAATTTTACTACCTTCTTAACCGTTATTCACGTTGCCCTGTGTCCTCTTCGTCCTACTCCGATATACGCGATAATTTTGTTTCTGACAAGTCAGAATCGCTTCTATTGGAGAACGTGTCTCGTTTTCTTGGAACTCATCTCATTCAATAGCGCAAAACTATTTATAGAACTTAGGCTTGTGATATGCTGAATGAACGGGTTATCTACGCATCACGAACATTTCTACGAGCAACAATCGCGTTTTTACGTTTTCAGTTGGACTGTTTTATCCATTACAAGCACAATACATACCATCTACTAGCATATATCCGAATATTAAGAAAGTATTTTACTGATTAAAAAAATTGTAAAATCGATATTAACAAATGTGAATTTTATTTTTAGAACGTGTTTTGAATGTAGTTTTAGAACATGTATATTGAATGAGTTTTGGTTATTTTAGTAAAAAATGCCCTTAGTAAAAGATGCACTAGTTGTCTTCATAAATATTCGCCGTGCATGCTTTTACTGTAAAAGTTAATTAAATTATCGTCGATAAATACAAATATATTTCTTCAAGTCCTCAAATGCGCGCGTGTATACGAACATTGTAATTACGCATGGTTCTTAAGTTATGCCTTGAGATAGTATCAATGTCTATAACATCGATATATGGATCTTATGTCATACATGTTTTGTCTCTTGACAGATTACCAAGACACAACTGACTGATATTTGATTTGAATTGCTCGGGATATCAATACGATATCGATCGAGCTCTCATATGTCCGATGTGACAGCTATGAATTTCCTGCGAATGAAAAGACAGCAATATTAAGAGATAGCTTAGGTGTCGACAGTTTTTTCTTGAAATCGAAGCGTAGACAATACTAATTTGATGAGAAACACTGCTTTTCAGCTTGAATAAGATACGGGTCAATACGATGGAGTATAGAGATCAGTCTACAAAACAGGAAGATCCACTTGTCATAGATTGGGCAGCCCTTTCGTAGGCATTTGTGATCTTGGGAGTAATCTATGTACCGCGTGTGACGGATTAGTGAATCGTATAATCTATTTATTAATATTGTTGTGACGTGTCTTTAGTAATAGCGGATATACATATGCACGCGCCTTTTTCGTGAGGTAGTTGAACTCAGGATATACGGAATTCAGGCACATATTTTCGATGTGCTAAATACAGAGTACACGTGTAATATGCATATATTTATATATTTTGTTGCATATTAGCATGAAGTCGCCAAGTATATCGCATAACTACATATAATTGAGACTATATAAGATCGTGACGAGCATTTGTTTTTTCTATTGTTAATTAACGCAGCTACACAGCCCACGTATGCTCTTTGATAATGGGGCCATACATAAATGCGCGCGGTACACTGCAAAGCGTATCCTGCACTGTCTACTGGCTGCTACTTCATGCGTGCGTCCGCATTCCTAGCCCCTGCAATTACAAACCGCGTAAAGGTACGCACACGTACGTACATACATACGTACGCGAATGTACACGTTTGTCTATTAGAACGCGCTCGGTGGACAAATGCTAACAACGGCTATGGATTATTACCCAGCCAGAACCGAAACCTTTGTTGTTTCTGTCGGTGCTACATGCTCGACATCCGGTTTGTCGATCAAACGTGGTATCATTTTCATTTCTAAACTCTTTTCGAATCTAATCGAATTTTTTATCAACCGAATTCTTTGATCTCTAGTGCAGAATGTTTGTACTCAATGTGTTATTGATGCTCCTTATTGTGAAATATCATTTATCTCGAAGGCGTAATTAGCTATAAGTAAAACGTGGCACATAGTTATCGAATTCTTCTCTTTTACGATTTACATCTTTTTACTGCTGTTATGTACTCTTTTATATTGTGTATATGTATATAAAACTCTCCTTTACTTTATTCTAAAAGAAAATTCATGACGGAGAAATTGTGTTTCAATCTTGAAATATAAATTGAAAATTTTGAATGATTGGCTTATTGCTAGTAATTATCATTGTCGCAATACGTAGATATAATAGCTTGAGAAAATATCTTTTGCGACAAAACCTGTTTGCAATTAGCGCATAATATTGGTACTAGCGAGTATTAAAAATCTTATGAAAGATACGAACGATAGATTTTACAACGCAGTTGGAAACATAATATTACTATATTTGCTGGACACATATGATAGTCGCATTATTGCACTTGTGGATCGTAGAAACACGCCTTATTATTGGTCATTACCTGCATGAATTCATACATATATCTGATCACCAGTTTCCGCTTTCGGCTGTATACACGAAATCGATTTTACATCATTAAGGTATTTATAATAAGTGTTATTATAATTAAGACCAATCTACCTAGTCTAATTAGAATGTGCAATATGATCACGATTTTATTTATTAAATGCATATATATGAGTAAAAAAGTTTCAATACGTTGTGTATGTGTATCAGGGTATAGTATAGCATATTGCATGTTATATGTAATTGTATCTATCTATTTATTACGA
Organism: Aphaenogaster ashmeadi; assembly: GCA_003063805.1. Taxonomy (NCBI): domain Eukaryota; kingdom Metazoa; phylum Arthropoda; class Insecta; order Hymenoptera; family Formicidae; genus Aphaenogaster; species Aphaenogaster ashmeadi. The sequence continues at coordinate 26,022 of NJRQ01000358.1, read as the reverse complement.
TACATATGTCTGTATTGATTGAAACATTATGCAACGTGATTACACACACACGCACACGCACACACATATATATCCCAGGTAGCAAAAGTAGGAAGCGCAACCAGATGAATGAATAATATTTTTAAATTTTTCGTGCACGGTAAAGTATACAAAGACTCTACCTGTTTCTCTACTTCGTGTGTATACGACAAAGTTTCTTTAATTCTTCTACGATAAGTGTATCAATAATTTCCCTCTCAAAGTACACTACATGCATCCTACAGTATACGGTTTTTAGAGTTTCATGTTTTCATTTCGATTAGGAATATATAAATCCGATAGTCGTATGTATATAATTTCTAACACTTGTAGAAAATAATACAGGTTGGCTACATTTTTACTAATATAAGGTAACTAAGGCAATCGAAAAACAGTATTCGGATCCAATTTAGATACTGTAGGAGCAAACAAGCTTTCTCATCAAAGATTTTTTTTACTTTGTTACTGTTGATTACTACTTGCTAGCACTGAGGAACGTAGGGAGACCGATTGTAGCTTTCTCAGTTGCTGGAATGTAGAATGCTTGTTGCATTCTTCTCTGTTACCTGGGTATATATATATATATATATATATATATATATATATATATATATGTGTATATCATATCATGTCATATATTTTTTTATGTATATAGGAATTATATATGTAGAACTATATTGATCGTTGTGTGCTAGATTTTATGGCTTTGAAGTACCCGGAAGTGGCATTCAAGTGTGTTTATCAGATACGCTTAGTAATGAACAATGATCACAAATTTGATCCGCTGTCTCACGATATAGGCTAAATATTGTCTCGAATTGCGCGGTAAGTTTCGCGACCGCAATTTCACTTCGTGTTTACTTTGTTGCACGCAATCCGAAATAACGAATTAGAATATAATATTTTAATTATTTTGCGTTAAAATACTTTTATTAACATGTTTTATTATTGATATGACGTGAGATGCACGTAACGGACAATTTTCATGATGTATTCTTTCATGATGTATTGTTTTTCTCTTCTATTTCGCGATGTGCGAATATTATTAACAACGCATGTATGTACATACGTTATAATAGTAGTAATATGATCTAATAATAGTAATTAATAAGTTTTCTATGTAATTTCTAATATAATTGAGTCTGGCGAAAACATATATATTGTACACTTTGAAGCTCGATATGTGGGTGCCGCATCTGCTAACCGAAGCGAACAAATTCAATCGAGTTTCTGCAGCTGTTTCTTTGCTTGGTCAATTAAATAAAGAGTCGTTTTTGGATCGATTGGTAACTGGCAATGAAAAATGGTTTCTGTACAACAATGTTGAGCGTAAAACGCACTTGGAAACTAGCAGGCGCACGTGCAGAATCCATGGCAAAAAGTCAGTTTGCATCCTCGCAGAAGGTGATGCTTTCTGTTTGGTGAGATTGCAAAGGAATAATTTATTTTGAGCTGCTCCCCGCTGGCCAAACGATTAATTCTGACAAGTACTGTTAACAATTAGACAATTTAAATATAGCAATTCAGGAGAAGCGTCCAATTCTGGCCAATGGTAAAGGAGTCGTTTTTCATCACAACGCGAGACCACACATTGCAAAACAGACCTTGCGCAAACTAAAGGAACTGAAATGGGATATCATATCACACCCACCGTATTCTCCTGATATCGCACCATCAGATTATCACTTGTTTCGATCATTGCAAAACGATTTAAATAGGAAAAAAATTTGCATCTTAGGGAGCCGTCAAAAACCATCTTTCTTCCTTTTTCAACGCAAAACCGAGGTCGTTTTATGGTCGAGGCATCCGTATGCTACCAGAATGTTGGAAAAAGATTGTAGAAAACGACGGCGATTACATCATTGATTAATAAAAAATTTTACATGCCAAATTACTGCTAATGATAAATCGGGCACAAACTTTTGCACTCACTCAATAACACGAAAGATGGATCTGATCGACGATTATCAAATGGATGGGGGTGGTCGTATCGGGAAAATAGGAAAAAAATGATTCTAACAAGGGGAGGCCACACAGGATGTACCTCGAGTTTTTGGACAAAAATGGGTAAATATTTAGAGAAAAATATATAGAAAACGATGAAGGAGGTCTCCACTTTCGGAACTTATCGGAATTCAGGTAAACTGACCACAATGGTCATTTTTTATTAAATTTAATTTTTCAGAATATGTCACTGTGATCATTTTCTATTTATTCAACAAAATTTTTATAGCAAAAGTATTGACACCTGAAAAATTAAACTTTTACAACAATATGAAATGTTATATATACAGGGTGTCCTATATATATTTTAAAGGAGCCAGCTATATCTTGCGAACCAATGATTTTATTGAAAAATGTTTCAAGTTAAACTTACTCTGTTTCGAGGGGGACATCTTATGATGGACACAGGATTTTTCTAGGTGGAGGTGTTCCGGAGATTTTAAGGTAACCTTTGTTTTTTTAAATGGAATCGTATGATTTTCTTTATATAATTTAATTCCTCCAGTTATTTGGCATATAAAAGTATGGTAGAGTTGTCGAAAAAATAATAGTTTGCGAGATATTTTATATTTTATTCTGATATATTTTGATATAAAATATAAAATATCTTGTAAACTGTTCGTTTTCTGATAATTGTACCTTAATACTTTTATGCGTAGAATAATGGGATGAATCAATTGATGTGAGGAAAACACATGGTTGCTTTTCAAAAAAATATGTAATTGCAAATTCCAAATTGCATAATTTTTTTCTACGTATAAAAGTATTAAGGTACAGTTATCAGAAAACGAACAGTTTACAAGATATTTTATACTTCATGTCAAAATATATCAAAATAAAATATAAAATATCTTGTAATCTATTGATTTTTTGATAGCTTTACCTTAATACTTTTATATGCCAAATAACTAGAGGAATTATATTATATAAAAAAAATCATATGATTCCATTTAAAAAAACAAAATTCATCTTAAAATCTTAGGAACACCTCCACCTAGAAAAAACATGTGTCCATCATAAGATGTCCCCCTCGAAATTGTTCAACTTTTATCTGAAACATTTTTTTACATCGTCGATAGTTTCAGAGAAAATCGACTGCATCACTTAAAATAATACACCCTGTATATAACATCTCATATTGTTGTAAAAGTTTAATTTTTCAGGTGTGGGTATTTTTGCTATAAAAATTTTATTGTTGAATGAATAGAAAATGATTACAGTGACGGAATTCGGAAAAATTAAATTTAATAAAAAATGACCATTGCGGTTAGTTTACCTGGATTCCAATAAGTTCCGAAAGTGGAGACCTCCTTCACTGTTTTCTATATATTTTTCTCTAAATATTTATCCATTTATGTCCAAAAACTCGAGGTACATTCTGTGGCCTCCCCTTTTGTAAGTTGATTCTCTATTTTTTCCTCTTTCAGCGCCAGTAGAGAGATGCATTAAAGCCAGATGTAGCCTGTGTGACCTGTCCACTAGTCCACTAGGCTAGAAAATCGAAAAATGGCTGACAGGCAACAAACGAGAGTCATTTGTTAGCACCGATTTGCTCTGACGTTACTGCCGTGTCTAGACACCCAATGCCCACTATGCCCAGATCCGTCGCGATTCTCTTTTACTATACCCATGGTGCGGTACGTTTCCGCAAACTTCTCGCTGCGATAATTACATGAGAAATATTTCCGAAACATTCATGCACATATTGTTAATTTTACTATTGAAAAGAAGAAAATTTATAGAGAAACGTGCGGAACTATTGATTTTTAATTTAACACATGCGATTCGAAAAATTGGACAGATCTATGAAACATTTGCTTAAAAATTAGAAATTTTGCCAGTAAGTACTTGGGCAAGTGTTTCCGATGGGTTTCTTTTGCAGAGGCGAAATACCGAACTCATTTTCCTAAAATAAAAATTGTCGAGACGAAAAAGCACTTGTAATAGTCGATTTCCGTGGTTTCCCATAGTCCCATTCTTATCTAGAATTAGCTGGCTTAAGTTTGAAATATATAAAATGCTTCATAGTAGGTATCTATATCACCGCGAGCGACTTATGTTTACCGTTTTGTCGTGAATGTGTTTCCGCGCCCGGAAATACGTAATTGAAAGGAAAGCCTCGTAAATAACCGTGCTAATTATTGCTAGCCGCGCCAATTTTCTGCCTCCTTGTTTATCTATGTGCCTTCTTTCCATTTGTTCTTTCGCTTCTTTTTTTTCTTCAACAAATGCCTCTTTTCTTTTTCTCATTTGTGTATATGTATAACTACAGAAATTTTTTTAGAGCTTACATAGCATACCATAAAATATTGCGAATCGATTAAAGAGAAATGTACGTACGAGTAATATGAATTAAATATAGACTTAAAGATTGATTAATAATAATTGATTATGTAAGAAATTGTTTTCATTTTATTAAAAGGGCAGCCAATTTTCTTCTCGCAAGACTTCACGCGGTCTTTCATCGAGTTTTTGTCACGTTTTGCCGCTTGTGTAAGAGGTTAATTAAGAAATGAAATAGAATTTTGTAAAATCTACGATTTTCATTTTGATAAAAACTCGAGCTCTGGTTTCTTTGCGTATAACAGTCGAACTCGTGATACAGTTTGAGACTTTCCTCAGGATGTCTGATTATCGTCCTCCTTTTGTCTTGCCATGCCGCGGTTCGGCATTTTATAAGCTCCATAAAATTCGCGTACGACCCAAAGCGGAGAAAATAGTTTAGTGCCAGGCCTGAACGGGCCCCCACGAATGGACGCTATTAGCTTCAGGTATACCAAATGGTATATAAAATTGACTTTTTATCGCGGGAGATGAGAAAGCGGCTGGATTTTAGCCAACGATGTTTTCGAAGATTCTTAAGCACAGTATGATAATATAATATTTGATTTCTTTCGAATGTCTCATCTTCGAATATTGAATTATCATTCTGTCGCTACCTACATAGATACCTAATAGATGTGGTGGATCGAAAACTAAAGGAGATACATTTTTTTGGTAAATATGTCCGTTGACTGATGAATGGTGAAGGTTGTTAAATAATCATCGTTTAGGCCAAAGAAATTACGATTATTTTTATTCGTATAAGAGTCAACAAAACGGATACATCAGAATGTTAAATTCAAGTATAAATTTCAATATGATAAATATATTTGTCCCCTGATATAGATTGCAAGTCAACTATCAAGTTAATTATCAATATCTCATTATCTTACAAATACGTGTATGGAAAATAAGATGGCTATGATGATCAATCAAAGCCTCTCTTATCAATGTAAATTTAAACGCGAACAGCGTGCACCGGTGCAATGCGGCTTTACGTTTTTGTTTGTGAAGTCCTTTTTCTACATCCAAGATTATTCTCTTCGTGTTTTGAAAAGTTTTCGTTATTTACCATTCGGAACATAAGCAATAAATATAGAAAAATCTTTTTTGTCAATTTAAAAAGTTAATTTGAATTTTATAATATGCGATTAAGCGGTTGAATAAAACTAGTTCGTTGCCGTAAATTAATTAATTCGTTAAGAAGCTAATCTATTATTTCTTTATAACGTTTTTGTGTTCTTCGCCAAACTGCCTGTTTCTTCTCCGTGTTAGAATCTATCTCGATGTTAGGAACGTCCGTTCCCTTTGATCCAAGCCCGACTTTGTTGCGATTGCACGCGATAGGTAACTATAACAGAAATAGCAATTTTTATTACAAAATATATTATTTGGTTTTCTAAATATTAAAATATTATCTGAAATCATTAATTTGAATAGTTCTCGTGAATTTGAAAAGATGTAGTTGCCAATATAAAAATCACATTTTCAATTTTACGGAAAATCTGTTGTATACAATTCTTTAGCTGTATCTGGGTCAATTTTTCTAATAATAATACAATGACCGTAGAGCATGTAAAATGACCATTATTACTCGAATCATTATTCGATTGACGAGCTTACAAAATGTTCAGGAGCGAAAAGGCTCAATTCTAGTTTTACTTTCTCTCTCGCTTGATAATAGCGATAATGTATATTGGACTGTCTAGATCACACATAACACACACACGCACGCACACGCATACGCATACACACACACACACACACACACACACACACACACACACACACACACACGCACGCACACAGTTTGTTTTCTTCTTTTTGCTTGCATCCAGATGAAAGAGGATTTGTAGAAGGAGAACGTTGCATTTATTATTAGTTTCGCTAACATCATTTACCTTTTGTCTCAATTATTTTCAGAAAGCAATCATTGTTTAACAAATTCCAACATTTATTTTATTCTTGTAACTCAATTCTTTAAAAACTAATTGTTAGCTACCAACCGCCCATCGCGAGCATGGAGTCTAGTCTCATTATAACTAACAACTTATTTTCGGTCATCGATCTTAGTAGTAGTCTCGTAATAAACTATAAGCGAAGAGGTGAACGGTGTAAAATATTCATTAAACAGCGTCTCGTCGGATTGCTAAATTATTTTGTCCAGTTGCAGCACTACGACTCGAATTTCATAGATTCATTAGAAGAGGGAGGTCAAAATAGTTTAGCAATAATGTTAGTGATACATACATCGTATCCATAGAGTAATGTATTACTCTATTTACACACATAGAAGTTGAGATAGAAAATAATATCATTAAATTGAGAGAACACTTCGTTTTTTTTCGAATTTATCGAATGTTGCGTGAATTAACAGAAAAATTTTAACTTATAGAAATAAATGCACATGAAATTAGATTTTATTATTCGCAAGAGATTGTGAATTTCCCAATGGGATGATGTAAATGATATCTCGATGTTACATAAATCGATAGAATCTCATCTAGCGCGAAGGCGAAAGCCAGAAGGGTAGAAAATAGGTAAATAGGTCACATTGATTGATTGTACATGGCCAAGCGAAGGCAATGTACCGTGATTACCGATTAGATGGTGCAGACACATGTCGCGACGTCTACATCCCTGCCCTTTCCACTCTTCTCCCTTAATTCATCGTTCAAGCCCAGACACCTCTAATGCGTATGCGTACGCTAACTCGTCGAGATGCACCGATTATGTGTATGATCATGTATGTACATATATACGTGCGTGTTTCAGCGTACGAAAACATAAAATTTATGATTGTATAGTCAAGCAATCGGGGGCAATATGAGGAGTAATGCGTTAATTGGGTTTGTGAAAAAATGTCAACGATGGAGCGAATGCAAATGTCGCAAATATTTGCTACAAGTTTTCGGGATTTGATCACAAGGATTTTGTGTATAGTAAAAGAATATATGACTGTGCGATTAATCTACATCTAGTTGGCATACAGTGGGGGGAAATTCCTGGGTCGAGAACCCAGACACCACCGTAGAGTCGATCCTGCGAACAAAACGGTGCCGACGTACAATAACATATTAGGAGAATTCGCGGGTTCTCTGAGACGTGATGGTAGTAGGGTGCCAGACGGTCTGTGCCAGTTCAAAAGTTTGTCCCGGTTTACTCGTCTGGCAGCGACTGGGAAGCGACGTGGACGCACGTGCGCCGCACCTTGACAGCTTGAATATGAGTTCCAAGCATCCGTGCTGGACAGCGCATATTGGGTTCGAAACTTTGCTCGTTTACAACGCTGTATATCTGCCACTGTCGACCGTCGACCGTCGACCGTCGACCGTCGACCGCCGACCGCCGACCGCCGTCGCTACCATCGATACCGCCATCAACCTCTTTCTCCTCTACTTCCTTTTCTTCCTCTTCTTTCTCCTTCTCCCTCTGCCAATGTCACCACTACAATTATATTGTACGTCGACTGCATTATACCGCGACTCAACTTCCAGCTTCTTTTTCTCTCACATTCTTTAACCCTTTTAACTTTCCTCTCTTTCTAATATTTATTACAATCGAGATGTTTTCATAGAAGATGTATGTCCAAAGAAGTGACACAGTTCTATCGAGAAAATTCTATTTTTTAAATAGTTGGAAAAAAAATATTTTGCAAGTTTTACATAATGCTTTTGAAGCAACCAGAATTTGTCAAATTACATTTTATTTGTACAAATTAACTATTATTATGCATTACATTTGTATCGTTGAAAATTTTGGTGCATATTCTTTAAACTTAAATAGACACGCGGATAGCTGTTATAGCGGGTTGCATAGAAATCAATAATCTTTTGCTTACTAATTATTAATTCTGTGTAAGCTTCAAATGCTTACATAGAAACAATTAGTGTATACATGGTTGAATTTACAAATTATACGTTCCAGATTAAATAAAATAGAAATGAAGGCATATAACCAACATCGCATGTGCGTAACGAACACATAATTGTTTGCTAAAAACAACTATCATTGTTTTTTGTGAGTGTATCAAGTATGAATGGTAAATTAATCTTTTATATATTAATGCATCTACCGTATTTCGATCGCAAGTAGAGTCACAATAGCTTCGGAAGTAACTAAAATCGGAATTACATAGAGAAAATATATATAATACACAAGCAAAAATACGTTTAGCACGTAAATGTAGATACAAATAAGGTGCACTATAAAGGTTTGGGCATACCGATTCTACATATAGACATCACACGTTTTAACCGTGCGCAAGCGAATCTCCTGCGATAATCTTGTGATGGATGTCCCTAGGTGGGGTCGGTAAGCCCTACCGGCCAGACTGTTCAGTGTATATCGGTATGTTTATCCAGACGAAAGCCGTCTGGCAGTGATAGGGCAACCGATGTCTCTAGTATAATACGCACGGTTTAGCTTAACCATTAAAGAATACACATGTATACAAAACAGCAATTAACAATATTTGATTATAAATTATAAAGGTAAACAAATTATTGCTCGATAATAAAAGATAGTTTTGTCGATGGGATAATGTAGAGCAACTATTTTACATGTCATACTTTCGTGTTTCTACGTTTTGAAAAATGTCATGTGAGATGCAATTGCAATTAATCGAGAAGAAAGAATAAAATGTATAAAAAGAATATCTTGTAAAAAAATAAATGTAAGTGAATTGAAAACAAATCGAACGAAAACATACATTCATACATAAATCATACATTCTCTCCATTACGTCACATTGCGTCGCGCCTTATCCGATAATATCCATTGTATATCCATACAGTTTATGTTGAACGAGACATGCATTGAACATTGTCAGTGCGCTGTAATTAATAAATCTCTCATTGTACATATTTGTATGTCGATACTAGGCGATTATTCGACCAACATTTGTGCTGTGCGAGCATATACACACATCTCGTCTGGACCAATCGACCGCTTCTGACTGAATTGTATATTCCTAGCTAACTAACGTTACGGACAACCGACATACAAACAAACGTATTCGTGTATACGCGCATATGGCAATGCCGACTGTTAAGCTGACACGTGTATGCGCGTGTACGCTGCGTATACGGACCGTATGTGCACAGAATTATGCACTCTGCACGTCTGCTTCCTCCTGGCTGAGTTCTGGTTAATTTCGTTTCGTCTCTCTCTCTCTCTCTCTCTCTCTCTCTCTCTCTCTCTCTCTCTCTCTCTCTCTATCTCTCTATCTATCTATCTATGTATATATAGTTCTTTTTTCTCTCCGGAGAATCGTGCCAATTTTGCATTGCACGTAGAAAATATAATCGTTATCCTTTTATATCTTCAATCTTAGACATTTGTATACACACTTAAAATTTGTAACTCTGGAATAGTTTATATTTAATATTTTTCACGTTTTACAGTTCAAAATTTATCTTATATAAGTACCTTTGTGTAATATATAATAAAACGTCCGAAAATATACATATACACCCACATGCACACTCTCCCATCCACTTACCCCCCCCATACACACACCCACACACAATTTTGTTTTTGACAGAAGTAAATTGAGAGAGAGAGAGAGAGAGAGAGAGAGAGAGAGAGAGAGAGAGAGGGGGGGGGGGAGGAGAGAGAGGGAGAGACTATATATATTACAAATAATTAGAAGAATGGAGGTAAATACAATAAAAGAAAGGTCGCGTGAATCTATTGTGTACAGTTAGTCAACGAACAGATGTTTAGATAGCGATGTTGTGTTGGATTTATTTGTGACTGTAAGTTCCCACCTGTTGCCTCCTGCCTCTCTCCCGAGCGCATTGCTACAAAGTTTTGTTTTTTCTCTTTCTTTGTTTTTGTCTGCATCCTTGGAGCTTTTCTTTTTTTTAGCACCAAGGAACGAGGACGGCATGGAAAGTATTGGAAAGTGCTGGCATATGAATAAACAACTTGTATCGAATTGCAAAATCTAAATTTAAACTTAATCTGTAAACATACCACACACACACACACACACACACACACACACAATCTCCGTAATAGATAAAATAATTATTTCATACTCTTTTTGGATAAATTTTAGGATGTTGTCGAAATTAGATTGGAACAAAATGTGTAGAATGTAGATTCGATATATTATGTAAATCAAAAGTTGCATTAGAATGTAGAAAATTATTTGTTTGTCTTTTGTGATTCGCAGATCGATTTATACGCATTGCGATTTCTACTTTTTTCTTTTAGTACTGTCGTATGGTTGCTCAAATAAAAGGATACAGCGAATAAATAGCGGGAAAAATATAAGAAGAAAAAACAAAAGATGGATGGCAACAACAAGTTATCGCGTTAAGTAATCAAAGGGATGGGAGTCAACACCTGCGATTTGCTTTTATATGTGCCTACCTTGTTTTCACGAGTAACGTATTCAAAACATTCTCTTCCACTGGGATTATAGTGGATTTTATATCAATTGCAAAGTGTAAGTATAGGCATAAATATCGATGTTAAATTAGAAGTGAAGGTAAGAGATTAAAATTTTTTGAAATGTTGAACTTTTTATGCATTAATAACATATCTCCATATGATCAGAGTTGGGAACGTTACTCTAAAAAAGTAACGCGTTACCGTTACTTTTTGTAAAAAGTAACTCGTTACCGTTGCTCGTTACTAATTTTAAAAAGTAACGCGTTACCGTTACCGTTACCGTTAGAAAGTAACGATTCGTTACTTTTTTCGTTACTTTTTTGAAATGCTAAAGTAAGATGTTAGATTATAAAATTACATTACTTAATAATCAATATTAAAACTTAAAATTCCAAACTAGTTTCTATATAGCAAGCTTTGTTATATTAAACTTAACTAATAATTCTCCTAATTCTTTATATTAATATCTTTATTTTTTTGTATACTTATCTTTATAGGAATTTATATTGTAATTCACAAATGTCATTTTGTCAAAAATTTCAATCAAGAATAATGCGCGCGACCAGCGCGCGATCTATTGAACAGAATAAAAAATAATAGGAAACTAAAGTAACGATAAAAGTAACGACTAAATTCGTTACCGTTACAGACAGACAGAAAAAAGTAACGATCGTTACCAAAAAAAAGTAACGAAAACGGTAACGGCGTTACAAGTAACGCGTTACCGTTCCCAACCCTGTCCATAATGTAACAAATACGAAACTTGTGACGTAAAATGACCAAATAGTGATCCAGTGACAATGTTCAAATATCGACGTAATCGAAAGAAGACAAAGCTATATTTTTAGTGTGCTATTGTACTGTATGTCTGTACACCTTGCTACATTGTATAATATCGAAACGATCTTGCGTTCCAAATATAACGCCCGCGACAGAGACGTGTAAGTATATTCGCGTGTATCTCGGGATCAGCTTCTGCCATGCAAAGCTGGAACCCTTTCTTCTTCCTTTTCTTTCCTTATACCACTTTGTTTTCGTCGGAAATGGAAAGATACGGAATAAATAGACACGGCGCTGTAGTAAGAAAATAAACAGAGTAATAAGAGGTGAATGACAACAAGTTTTGGCGAATAAATTCATGCCAAACGATAGTCGATACGAATTATTTGTGTGAATGGCTATGTTGTTTTTGCGCATGCGCAGACGGGTATGCTTTCAAAACATTTTTCTTCTTTCCGATTAATGCCAGATATTTCGGCTATAAAAGCCAGGTATATTACGCGATTGCAACTGCACGATATTTCAAATTGAATGTTAAGTCAATTGATCGATTGTATTTTGTTTAAAGCAGACTTATCGTTGATTGAATTATTTTGCAATAATATAAACTATTCGTCTCCCTATATTATTATTGTATTATCTCATGTCGTGTTGTTTTGTAGATATACATTACACGTTATGTAACGTTTGCATTGATACATAAACAATTTGTGTTTCGCGGTAAATACCCAGGAAGAACAGCAAGTCATGATGACGTCAAAATGACCTCAAAATGATGTAAAAAAAGTATCATTTTGACGTCATCATGACTTTCTGTTCTACTGAGAGGGGAAGGAGTTCGAGAAAATACTTCTTTCCTGAATATACTTTACGCGGAAACACCAAGATTTCTCATTATCATCTTAATCAGCAACTTGAAATTATTTATCGCGTTATTCGCGTCAAACGAGTTTTTTTTTCCGCTGAGAATTGTAAACCGCAAACAGATGTAATATGGAAATGGATGTAAATCGTAAAAGGAAGGGATGTACGCTCGCACCCTATTCGTAAAATAGCTTACGGCAGTCGATATTCAGGGACGTCTATAAAATGAAATCGTTGCAGTTTCTAAATGCAGTCTGCGATTACTTTGCGATCCGTGTGTTCGCGCTACGAACGTTGCTTGTATAGCAATGTTTCTTTATATAAAATATTCCAAAACCGTGTATATAGCTACAACACTATTACTTAATAAAATACGAAATACTTGATATAGCGATTATTATTTATTCGAACACTGCTTAACTTTTTTAAATTACTAACCGCTCTATTTTCTTACTTTTCGCAATCAACGTATTTTTTTGTCGATTTTATCACAATGAAGTTATCGCCTAACAATGTTAGGCAATGTTAAATTCATAAATATTTTTATATTTCGTTCATGTAAGATGGTAAATAGTAATTTGCGGTGATCCATGTCGAATAGACTAGCATCTGGATGAAGAGCACTTATATAAATGAATCCGTTGAGATTTTAGTCGTTAAAGTATAGCATGGCTTTGCGTACGTAGACCACACAGCCCACTTGTGCGACGGTTTTATATCTTGCGGTTTACTATAGCAATCGTCATTCGCGGACTTTACAATGTCTGGTTTATGGGCTTTCAACGAGGCGTATCGCGTCCCATCGTCCCATCGAGTGTTTTCCTTCCGTACTTGGTACTTGTACCCCTTCTCTGGTTCTATCGTTTACGATATAGGTCATATCGCATGTGAAACGCACTCAAAGATGATGCAAGTATTACACGGCTGCAAGTGCGTGTACGTTAAAACGACGGATGACGAAAAAAATCAATTCAATGTAAAAGCGTTGTCTAATTAGCTGTTTACGTGATAGCAATGCGACAACGAACGAGTACGCGCACGGATGAGATCGATGAACAAGGACTATCTTGAAACTCGGTTTCGACAAACTGCAGCTTTTGTAATGTGTGCCAAGACTTTTGCAACTATCCAATATTTCTAGTTTGCGAACATCTTTCGAACATCTCTAAGCGACATTAGTTGCGTCTAGATTTATTTTAGAATCGATACAATCGAGCTTTCTATTTTGTGTTTTCCATATTTAATGTGTGCTTCCGCGTTGCACTTGTTTATATTGAGAGCAAAAAGATCATCAGTTCCACTATCTAAAGTGGCAACATTTTATGATCAAAATCTAATGAGAGTTTATCATGTTGTACTTGATAAACATAAGCTTGAAATAGCGTTAAGGGAATTTTTATATAAAAAGAAAAGGAAAACGTAAAGTATCAGAGAAAAAGATGATTTCGTGGAAATAGCAAAGTGATTAAAGCGCAAAGTGAACGTGAGAATGAAAATATACGGATGGAATTTTTTAAATTAAATTAAATCTGTAGTATGTGGGCAAATGAGTATTAGTTGGAATTTTGCGGAAAAGAATCAAAGTCATCAAAACTACAAGTATTTTTACGAACTCTATTTAAATAGTACAACTCATTTCTGTTAAATTACCATTATATTAGAATTAGCCTATGCAGTACAACTACAAAAAGACCATGTTCTTGGTGGGCACATCAGTCATGAAATATGATTTTTTTCGAACGACTGAATTTTGACGTAAACTTGTTTGTCCACACACCATAGAAATATGAAATAATTGACATCACAATACGTAAATTTAAACACATCTTATTCGTATTTAAATTATCGAATATAGATCAGAATTCCAAGCATATTATTATTCGGCATCTCCACATATTCGGCATCATATTTTATATTGCTTATATTTAAAAAAAAGCCGTGTTACATAGAAAATACAACCTCCAACTGTAATGGTGGCTCTTTTAGCTTTACGAGCAAAAAGTGCAACTAGCTCTGTATCTAGCAGAAATAACGATTAGAGCAGCAGACAAATTAGACAAAAAAGGTGGATGGGGAGAAAACTGCTGGGACAACAGGACGAGCAAATGGATAGCGAGACGACAGTGAACACACAAGTACAGACGAGAGAAAATAACACGGTCTCCCTTTATCCCACCCTTTAATCCTTTTACGCGTACAGACACCAACACCGACTGTATCTCGACGTATCCTGGTATATGCAATGGGACATACGATGCGTCTAGACAAAATAATGATTTGGATTTCAATACATTTGCATTCATTATCCCCGGGCACTACTCTCCTCCTGTTCACGGTCCGCGATCCACGCGGTTTCTTCTTTCGCCACTTTCGCATTTCGCATTTCGAGCTACTCTCGTTATCATACGAATGCTCCGCTCGTACCTGCCCGCCCGCCAACCCGCGCGCGCGACGGCGCTCGTTTCGTCGCCGTCGAAATGCGACGCAACGGGCAACCAGGACTAAATCAGCACGATACGGTACGACCAAAGGAAGGAAAGAAAGAGGAGATGACGGATTTGTGCACCCTCTTTTCTTGATATGTTACTCTCGTCAAGCGCACACGCGTGCTATGAATCTAGTTCGGATAGTTTGTACTATTATATTTACTAATTAGAATTCACAGTGTACAATTTCAAATCCGAGTTGCAGAATGACGATCGATTCGCATCTATCGCTATATCTTTTATCTTCTTTGGTTATATACATATATTGCTATCTAAGCTATCTGCTTACCATAATTTTTCACATTGATAATAAATTGTATTATTATAAACAGTTTTAGTGAGCTTTCTCGCTAAGTAAAATTTCATTTCATTAAGAAAATCAAGAATGCAAAAGGACTTGAAATCTTTTACAATCATTGCATTTATATAATGTGATAATTGAAATAAATGAAATAGCAATAAAGAAAAAAACTTACAGGTTCCGTCCTTCCATCTCCATCTTTGCCCAAGGAGCTACCTTCGGACCAACCCATTTTCAAAAGTAACTTGAACCCTTTATTGTCCTTCGTAATCGATCTGTGATGAAATAAATTTTTACATTAGAATTCAATTTATTTATGTAAGACGCGCGCGCGCGTGCGCTCTGTCGTTTAGAAGCTGCGATACTTGCGTGTGAACAGAACTTTGTTGCGTCTTAGCATGAGGATCCGAGGAACCTACATTCTGCCGCCTAGCTTGTGCTCTATCTTGATAACCCGAAGCTAATTGACTATTAGACACATTATCCTTTTCAATTCCGAATTTGTATTTCAGACGTCGCAACTCTTCCTTATGAAGTTTCGATTTCGAAGCTTTATTTTCATTTAGATTGATGTTTCGTTGAACAAGACCCGGTTCGCAATGCCCACACGTTTCATTTCCGTTATGTATATGGCATAGTAATTTCGTTCCACCAACTTTTATAACCGACCCATGCGTTATTTCACAAGGCTCAGATTCCTGCTTAGCTACTGACAATCTTTTGCCATTTACAAATGTACCATTTCTTGAACCAGAATCTATCACTCGATACTGTTTATTAGTTTCGTCATATACAAAACGTGCATGATACTGTAAGTACATACAATTATAATACAAATATCGTGATAAAAGATGGAACTTGTGACTTTTCTCATTGATATACCTTGCTAATATTTATGTCCGGTATCAGCACTGAATGATCTCCCTCTCGACCTAGCGAACCTCCAGTACATATCACGAGAAAAAGGGAGCCCAATTTTAATTTTGCTAAATCTGTTTCTTTAACAATAATTCTCATACATGGTGGATAACTTTTCGCTATATCTGAAATCAAAATAATCTCTTGATTCTGAAGTTCATATACATAAACAGGCAACCTTTCTCAACAATTGAATTGTACGTTTAAAACATATAGCTTCTTTCGCATTAAATATTTAATAGTACCAATTTTATCTTAGCCAGAATTTAATGTAATATTGCTTTCATTTAATAATTCAATCTCGAGCAAAATTTTAACATAAATTGAAATTCATTGAAGAAATTTATAAGAAGACTGTACGAAACTACTGAGTCGTATAAACATGATTCATGATTCGAATTTTGTGATAAATCTAAAATCACAAAACATTTGTTTTAGGAGTAATAGTAAACATGGATTTAGGATACATGCATAACATAATAATTACAGTAAAATAAAGAATAGAATTAAGGAAAAAAAATGAATATACAAATAATAAACCTTGTTCTTCGTCATCACTCTCGCTATTTGTAGATATATCAGGAATAATTTCGTCAGAAACACCGTCAATTTCACTCCCTGAACATTCACCCTCTTCAGGCTCTTTATCTTCCGAATTTTCTTCTTCACTTATAAATTTTCGCTTTTTCAGGTCATCCTACAAGAGAGACACGTATGCATATTAAAAGCATAGCATAGTTACCTAAAGCTTGTGGCTTGTATCTTTCAATTGTTATATTTGAAAGGACCTTTATTAATTCATCTATGTCATTCGAAACCTGTAATTCAAGACAAAATATCAAATATTTTCTCACAAAAACGTAGACTACATGTTAAAACGTATAGAATTAATTTTATAAATTGTAATTCCAACCTTATATGCTTTCCCAGTTCCTTGTTCTCCTTTCTTCTGGGAAACTGGAAGATGTGTAGTAGTTTCATTTACATAGACTCGACTGTGGAATTGGTACGTATTACTAGCCTCATCATAGTAGTAATATATTCCAGTATTTCCATCATAATATAAACCTTGCCTCTAAAATAATAATAGAGCTCTGTGCTTGTTACCTTTGTGTATGTGTGTGTGTGTTTGTGCGTGTACACACACCTACACACAATACAAAGAATTATTTATATACCCAGATAGCAAAGCCTGCAGACAGGTTTTGAGCAGAGCATGCTACCAATTTTTGATGGCAGAAAGGCAACAAATTTCACACCGAGTCTGTAATATCTGACTATGTCGGCAATCTGCCGTCAGAAATATGACAAAGCCTGCTGACATACTATGCCAGCAGATTGATGGCAGAAACCGAACAGAGTCTGATATAACTTGACTGCAGATTGGGAGCAGAAATCGAGCAGAGCCTGCTGGCATAACCTAACAGAGCAGATTTTGCTCGGTTTCTACCACCAATCTGTTGGCATAGAATGTCAGCAGACTTTGTCGACAGATCCTGAGCTTAATGCGGAAACAGATTGCTATGGATCTGCAGTGGAAATCTGATCGAATTTGCTGCCAATCTGCCAGCAAACTGCTAGCATTTTGCTATCTGGGTATATTGGATATGCTACATAAAGTCACAATGTTCATCAAGAGTATGCGCATGATAATACATACTGTATCATAATAATATCCAGTATTATAGTCATAATACATTCCTGATGTCTGCTCATAAACAAAACCAGTCTGTAATACAGCCGATTCTGCTACTTGCTTCACTTGATCTACTATACTAGGTGACTCAACATCATGATTAACATCCCAATCCTGCGGCAACGATTCGTTAAAATCTAAAGGATTTGTCTGAGTTCCACAGTGCATATATGTTTTTATATGAAGCAAGTTTTGCTGTTTCTGTTAAAGCCAATATATTGCGATTTCATATCAATGAAATTGAAAAAGAGAATAGAAAATAAGAAGAGGGAAATGCAAATATATACACACAATATATATATATATATATAGTTAATTAAATGCAAACAATAAAATATATTTTACTTAAAATATATACCTGCTCATTGAGTTTCATTCGTAATTTATCAATTTTCTTTCGTTGTTTTCTAATATGGTCACGTAATTTATATATAATTCTTAAAACATGAGGCATACTATGTAATTCTTCCGTAAAATCTTCTTCAAAGTCTGATATAATTTCTCCTTCTTCACTTTCACTATGCATTTTATATTTGTTTATGATTTAACTTCTTATAAAGAAATATACATCACTATATTCTATAATTATTACAATAAGAAATAGAAAAGATTAAAACATATCATACGATAAATATTCAATTAAATTCACTCACTTAAAATTTTGACGAAAGCACACATATTCCATGTTTTCTTAATATGAAAAATAGTACGAAAGGTTAACATGGTCGTATCAAGGTACCTTTTCATGCTGACGCTCGACGCTCGATTCGGGCGTCAAAACTGGTCACATGACCGACACAATCGGTGGAAGGGGAAATAGCATCAAATATGCGAGCGTCAATTGATCACGTGACCAGCTTTGACGCCCGAATCGAGAGTCGAGCATCAGCATGAAAAGGTACCTTTAAGGTACAATTTCATGCAACTGAGGCTGGCGTCCCATGGAGCGGATGACGCGTAAGCGGAACGAGCGTATCACCAATCACAGGACCATTCTGATAGAGCCGGACCAGCGGCTCTATCGGAATGGTCCTGTGATTGGTGATACGCTCGTTCCGCTTACGCGTAAAGCTAGAAACAGACAGGACGCGTCAAGCGTCAAGCAGCGAGCAGGAACCAATCAGCGAGGCGATATTTTCTACGCCACTGTGAATATCGCCTCGCTGATTGGTTTGCTGCTCGCTGCTTGACGCTTGACGCGTCCTGTCTGTGGGCACCTTAATCCGCTCCATGGGACGCCAGCCTGAAGGTGCCGGTACATGGGAGCGTCGAGCGTCAAGCGTCAAGCGTCAAACCAATCAGCGAAACGATATCAGCAGTGGCGTAGAAAATATCGCCTCGCTGATTGGTTTGACGCTTGACGCTCGACGCTCGACGCTTCCATGTAAAGGCACCTTGAGGGTGCGTTCCGAGTTACGCATGAAGCGCGTAGAGTACATAGAAAGTCGTTCCGAATTAGCTATTGCGCGCTTCGAAAGCGCTTCGAGATAGCTATGAATTCCCTAGAGTGTACTAACCCTGTCTCTTATACACATCTAGATGTGTATAAGAGACAGGCACAAGAGAGACACGTATGCATATTAAAAGCATAGCATAGTTACCTAAAGCTTGTGGCTTGTATCTTTCAATTGTTATATTTGAAAGGACCTTTATTAATTCATCTATGTCATTCGAAACCTGTAATTCAAGACAAAATATCAAATATTTTCTCACAAAAACGTAGACTACATGTTAAAACGTATAGAATTAATTTTATAAATTGTAATTCCAACCTTATATGCTTTCCCAGTTCCTTGTTCTCCTTTCTTCTGGGAAACTGGAAGATGTGTAGTAGTTTCATTTACATAGACTCGACTGTGGAATTGGTACGTATTACTAGCCTCATCATAGTAGTAATATATTCCAGTATTTCCATCATAATATAAACCTTGCCTCTAAAATAATAATAGAGCTCTGTGCTTGTTACCTTTGTGTATGTGTGTGTGTGTTTGTGCGTGTACACACACCTACACACAATACAAAGAATTATTTATATACCCAGATAGCAAAGCCTGCAGACAGGTTTTGAGCAGAGCATGCTACCAATTTTTGATGGCAGAAAGGCAACAAATTTCACACCGAGTCTGTAATATCTGACTATGTCGTTATGCCTGTCTCTTATACACATCTAGATGTGTATAAGAGACAGGTTTCTTAGGGCTTAAAGCATACGACATCTATTGTAGACCCAGCCTCACAGTCGATTATTCTCCTCAAATTCTACTGTGATTGGTCAATTTCTTAGGGCTTAAAGCTTACTGCACCCTATTGTAGACCCAGCCTTAAAGGAGTGAAAATGCGAAAAGTGAGCGAATTTACTAGCTTTTTGCCAATGGAATTGCTCAAAATCTAGTGAATTTGCTCACTTTTCGCATTTTCACTCCTTTAAGGCTAATATTTCATGTGTCGCACGACAAGTTTTCAAACGTATTAATTGGCTACAAGATAGAGACTCGCGAATTTCTCTATTCAGCAGCCAATCAACGTGTTTAAAAATTTTGTCGTGCGACACATGAAGGGTGGATTCCGTAAAGCGCATATGCGCGCATATATCTATAGCATACGTAACGTTTACTATAGAAAAATGCGCGCATATGCGCTTTACGGAATCCACCTGAAATATTGGGCTAAGCCCAATATTTCATGTGTCGCACGACAAATTTTTTAGACATGTTGATTGGCTGCTGGATAGAGAAATTCTCGAGTCTCCAGAAATTCTCTATCTTGTAGCCAATCAATACGCTTGAAAAATTTGTCGTGCGACACATGAAATATTAGCCAGGGTGCTATTTCATTTGTCGTACAAAAAATTTTTAAACACGTTGATTGGCTGCTGGATAGAGAAATTCTCGAGTCTCTATCTCGCAGCCAATCAACGTATTTAAAAATTTTGTCGTACGACAAATGAAATGGCACCCTAAAGCCTTGTGTCCACGATGCTAGAAATCGTTCCGAAATCTCGAACGGAGAGAGAATTGACCAATCGCATTTGAACAATTCGATCAATTGGCCAATACGATTGGTCAATTCTCTCTTCGTCCGAGATCTCGGAGTGATTTCTAGCATTGTGGACACAAGGCTTTAGAGATACGGAATAGGCCCCCAGCAGAACAAACCGCTTATTAGCAATCGAACGTGATTGGCTCTTACTTTTAGAGCTTATTTATTCTTTTATTCCTTTGACAACCGTTGAGTGTTACAGACGTGCTTCTTAACACGTTCTTTAATTACCAAACATATTTTAAGTTTGGAAAGTTTTCAGTTTTTGACTATTTTATTTTCTGTGACTACTGATATATCTTCTTTTGACTTAACTCGAACAATATGTAAGTTTTTAACTCACCACTTTTTGTAATTTTTGTAATTTATGGCAACGA